>JAPFRF010000005.1:130794215-131086715 GCA_029282475.1 Phrynocephalus forsythii | reverse complement strand
TCCGCAAAATACAAACCGAACATTGACAATAATTGAAAACACAAGAAGCAAGAACCAAAATTGACGTTAACGCAGACTCTTTAAGGAGAAGTTTCAGAGAGGGTAGCCGTGTTAGTCTTTTCAAGAATTGCAGCCAAAAATCAAACAAAAACAAAACAAAATACACAAAACATGTGGCACCTTAAAGACTAACTTTCATATTTTAATGCAACATTTCGTGGACTACACGCCCACTTCTTCAGGCATATAGCAGCAGAATGAGGCAGGAGGAGGAGGGGTTGGATCCGTCGTTACCAAAATCCGCATTGTCATTATTTTATGTGCATGTTTTCCGCTTCTGGAGTGGCATATTATTTTCTTCTTGCCGGTCTGTGTTTGTTTACTGTTCTTAGCTTTGGTGATGCCTGATTCATGACATAAGATTCCTCTTTTCATGCTGATTCTTCTTCCTCACTTGGAATATTATCTGCGGTGATGCTTGCTTTTAGCCATTGCATATTCATGGCCTTCGACTTGTAATGTTGTTTACCACCTTTGTATACTCATGGTCTTCAACTTTAGATGTTGCCCTTTGGCGTGGTAATTCACTTTGGATTCTTTCCAAGGAAAATGGTGGGGTAAACATGTAAATTTAATAAATAATAAGTAACTAAATGGAATGAGGAGGGATAGGAGGAGGTTGTTTGCTCACTGGTTGTTGCACAGGCCACAACACAGGAACTCAAATTGAGACCTTTGCAGGTAGGAAGTTCTTGCCATATGGTGGGACGTGCATGCGATTAAAGGCACTGTTTTTTAGTGAAGCATTAAAAATGCAGATTTTAGGTCAGAGCATAAAGGGGATCTGACACCCATATGGAGTCGCAGGACAGCAATGTGATCTGACAGGGGGTTCAGAAACAGATGAAGACAGAGGCGCTGCTCCTGGTCAGTCCAAAAGCAGATCAAGAAGCAGGATTTTGAAAATGGGTTCGCTGCTCGGAGATGGTCCTGGACTCATCCCTCAGGCTGAATGCTCAGGTTTTGAGGGTGGCCAGGAGTACTTTTTCACAGTTAAAACCAATGCATCAGATGCACCCATTCCTAGAAAGCTCCCTGACCTAGCCCCTGTGACACTTCCTTACATCCTGGCCGGGTTCTACCTGTAGCCTTCTGTACACGGGGCTGCCAATGGGAAAAGCTCAGAAATTTCAGCTAGTCCAAAACGCTTAAGCCTGGCGCTGCCCTGAGTGGGCCTCCAATGGGCTTCCCGGGCCTGTCGGAGGAATCAGAAGTGGCTTCCGGCAAACCGGAAGTGGCTTCAAAAACAAACAAAACCGGAAGTGCCTTCAGGATTGCCCAAAACCCCTGCTGGGGCCTCCAACGGGCCCGGGAAGCCCACCAGAGGCCCGTTTGGGGCAGCGCCAGGCCTAAGGCAAGTGTAGGAGGCCCCAGACAGCCCCCCCCCCAGTCCTGACCTGACCCAGCATCCGCATAGTGCGGATTTTCCTTTGTCACGGGTCGGGTCAGGTCCCTAACCCCTGCGATAAGTGGGAGATTACTGTAATTAGTGGGTCTTTTTCTTCTTTTAATGAAGCACAATAAGCTTAGATTTTACAGACAAATGCTTTATGTATGCATTTCAACCTGTCCCCCACCAATTTCCATTCTTTTCTAGAGAGCCCTTTTGCTGGTAGCTTCAGAAGTTTTAAAATTTTTGCATCCCTACTAACAGAATTTGCTACTGGTTCTGGAAGACATAGATGTTTGTGTGAGTTTCAAATCTGAGGCCTCCCATAGCTGACTGCCTGGGGCACTCAGAGGTACGTTCCTGATAAGGCAGCAAAGAATGGGATACAGCTCTGAATGGTGATTTGAAAAAAATTACTCCAGTTACTTCTGTGATTTTTATCTCTTTTTCCACAGAACGTAAAAGGGGAACTTCATATACAGTGGTGCCTCGACTTATAGTTGCTTCGACAACTGAATAATTCGACTTACGAACATGGCTCTCTTCTCTGCATGACAGTTGACGTTGACAGGTCCGACCTGTCAAATTCATCTGTTGTGCAGAGCGGAGAGCAGTGTTGGCTGCCCATCGCCACCTCCTCCTCCTCCTCCTTGTTTGCTTCGATCTCTGTAAAAGAGATTGGAAACAACCAAGAAAGAGGAGGTGGACATTGTGCAGCCCGGGCACCTTGCAAGGCGAGATGTCGCGACAGATCACCACTGCCACTTCCCTTCCGAGTCTCCTGGGCTGGGTAAGGATCAATGGGTCCGATTTGATGAGCAGAGCATGGACACACTGATCTTCGTGCAGCCCAGGAGGCTTGCAAGGGAAGCAGCGGTGGCGATCTGCCACCACTTGCCTTCTGAACCACCCGGGCTGTGCGAAGATGCATCAGTCTCAGAAGATCCCTGGGGTGGGTCCATCTTCACGCAATTTAGGAGGTTTGGAAGGGAGGCGCGCCTGCCTTCCAAAGCCTAACCCTAACCCACCCCCCCACCCACCCCACGAGCTAATTTTGACAGGTCCAACCTGTCAGAGTCAGCTGTCTGGCGGGAATGCGGAAAGTCTTTGGCTGTCCTTGATTGAGGGAGAAGCCTGGGAGGTTTGGAAAGGAGGTGTGCCTGCCTTCCAAACCACCCAGGCTGCGTGAAGATGCGTCCGTTTCAGACATTTCCTGGGGCGGATGCATCTTTGCTCAGCCTGGGTGGTTTGAAAGGGAAGTGTGATGGCTACCTCCTTCTTCTTGGTTGCTTCAATCTTTTTTGCAGAGATGGAAGCAACCAAGGAGGAGGAGGAGGTGGCGATGGGTAGCGAAAGCTGCTCTCTGCTCCGCATGACAGGTGACTTTGACAGGCTGGACCTGTCAAAGTCAGCGGTCGTGCAGAGCAGAGAGCAGTGTTCGTAAGTCAAATTATTGGATTGTCGAAGCAACAGAGGTGCCACTGTATTTGTTAAGTCAAGGTACCACTGCATTTGATTTCTAGACCACCGCCCATGTGATAACAAAGCTACTCTGGGCGGTTTACAAATAATAAGGTTTTGAAGGAACTGTTTCTAGCAAGGTATATTTTCGTTCCCTGAGACATAGCATGTATCACCTGCCTGCAAAAGTTTCTTTCTTTCTTTCTTTCTTTCTTTCTTTCTTTCTTTCTTTCTCTTTCTAAGCATTGTACAATTTAAAATAATGTATTTGATATACAGGTAAAATTAAAATGTTACTTTAATTGGAGTTTTTTTTAATGCTAGCAGCAGACTACTTCTATAGCAATATCTCAGCCATTGTTTAGGCCAGGCATATCCAAACTTCGGTCCTCCAGATGTTTTGGACCACAACTCCAACAGTTCTTTGCCATTGGAAATACAGGCTTGGAATTCTGGGAGTTATGGTCCAAAACATCAGGAGGGCCGACATTTGTACACAAGGTGTACAAAAGCACATGTGTATATGCACACAAGTGCTGCATTGATTGAATTTCTCCACAACCACAGAAAGTTTGTCCTCTTTCCAAGTAGCCCCATTTTATTTGATTATTCTTTCATCTTCCTGCTCTACTTAGAAGTCTGTTAAGTGACTTCCAGATGGTCCTGCCAGAGCCTTCTTATGATCGGAGACACGCTTCTGCATTCACCCATTCAGCAAAATGTGTTGTTTTTGTCCTCCGAAGGTTTAGCCTAGCCTTTTATGGGTTAATATTTAGTCCTTAAGTCAGGTGTGTAGAGAACTTTTTCTTTAGATGTTGTTGAGTAGGTTGGTGTCCGTGAAGCGGCTGAGTCTGGTGCTGTTTCAGCAGAAAACAGGATTTTGAAAATTAATTCATTTGATAAGTACAAGAAGTTGTTTAAGTTGTCTGGAAAGAGGTCCCGTGAGACCACAATACTCTGAACTTACTTAAAGGCACTCTTTCCTAAATGTGTTTTATGGCTTTTAGTTCAGCTGAGGATGAGAGGGGGAGATGGCAGACTTAAGGATGCTAAAAGTCACCAGCAACCACTGACCTGTCTAGGAATCTGCAGGACACTAGCGTTCCTACTTTGGTAATTGGCTCGTCTGCTCACAACTGAACAAAGAGTTTTGTTTGCTATTCAGCTTAAGGAGCTCGCTGTTTGATTTTGCCTTGTTAGTTCTTAGGGTCCAAATAACGATTAAGGTGACTCTTTGAATCTACAACTTGAGAAAGGTCCTGTTCCAATCCTGAATTCTGGTTCTGGGGCTCACACGTTGACACACTTTCCATTGTGCTTTTGCCTCAAGCCCTCCTCAAGTTGCCACAGTCCTCCATTCCATCTGGTCATTTGGTCTTCATTTGTGCAAGTAGAGCTCTCTGGCAAAGCTAATGGGGGGAGATGGTTGGCTTTTGGCGTGTAAAATATGGCGGTTGATGCCCATATGGGATTCGTTTGATCCTTAAGTATTTGCATGCTCACTTTAAATACCGTCCTTTAATGATGCAAACCGCCTTGTTAAGGGGAAAGGTGAGGTGCAAGCATCTTTTAAACAAGCAAACAAAACTAGCAGTTCAGTCACTAATAATGGGCTGAGCTGATCTCTGAGACTGGGAGAGTAAAGGGTGTCCTTGTTCTGAGAAGATGTTGCTGCTGTGTTGTTCAGGAGGTGTAAACAAGTGATCCTGGGCACACCAAAGCTCAGGTAAAATAAGAACTGAGATAGCCTTATTACAATTGCGATGTCACCTCTGGTTTCTCTTTTGCTACAGCAGACTCAGCTACCTGTTAGAATGGGAGATGTGTAATTTTGAAGGGTTTTTGTCCATGCTGAATGTGTGGCCCAAGGAAGCAGGTGAAAGTCCACCAGGGTGAACATGAAAAAATTAAATTAAATTAAGGAGCCTGTGATACTTGGGAGGGTGGTTCTTGGGGGCTTAGGAGGGTTTGTAGCATTTGGATAGTGCCCGGGAGCCACACATGCCCATGTTCCTGATGCGTCAGGCTTGTTGGCAGATTCTGTCCAAGTGGATGCCGTTATGCCAGCACCTGCCTCGTTCCATTTGTCTCCAGTGTGAACTTCCTGAGCACAGCTTTGAGACTACTGTATTTGTCCAGTTTTAAGGAAAAGTTATACTGTAATTTTAAAGTTAATCATCATGTGTCACCAAGTCACGGAATCATTGACTCATAGAGTTGGAAGAGACCTCAAGGGGCCATCCAGTCCATGCTGGAACACAATTCTGACTTATGGTCGTCCTTTTCAGGTCACGAATCAAACCCTCAACCCCCGCTTCACAGCCAGGTACCTAAACCACTCAGCCAGCCAGCCAGCCAGCCAGCCAGCAGCCAGCTGTTAAAATAAACACATTGCCAAACAGAACAGTGGCGTCAGGCAACCATAGTACTTGAAAAGTTGTGTGACTTAATTGGCGCACCAAGTGCAGATCCTGATTTTGTGATTTATAATGAGTTGAGTTTATACCTTGCTCCCCACCTCCCCAAAATGGTATATGTAAGGATGCTCTTTGTGGACTTTAGCTCTGCTTTCAATACAATTATACCTCACAAGCTGATATCTAAACTTAAGGACCTTGGTTTTTGTCATTCCATCTGTGCCTGGATCATGGATTTCTTATCAAATCGCTCACAGAGGGTCAGATTAGGTGACTACATGTCGTCAGCCCTCACTGTCAACATGGGTACTCCACAGGGCTGTGTGTTGAGCCCACTATTGTTTAGTATTTACACCTCTGACTGCACTCATCCCCATCCTGAAAATAAAATCATCAAGTTTGCCGATGACACAACAGTAGTGGGACTCATCTCTGGTGGAGACGAGTCAGCCTACCGAGAGGAGGTGCATCGGCTGCTACGGTGGTGCAGAACCAACAATCTGATAATAAATATCAACAAGACCAAAGAACTTATAGTGGACTATCGAAAAAGGAAATCAGACACTCAGCCCCTGATTATTGATGGAGTTTGTGTAGAGCGGGTGACGGACAGTAGGTTCTTAGGAGTTATTCTACAGGAGGATTTGACCTGGAGTGCCAACACTGAAGCACTGGTTAAGAAGGCCCATCAGAGATTATATCTTCTGAGACTTCTCAGGAGGGAACAACTGTCTAAGAAACTGTTGGTAACCTTCTACCGGGGCTTTATAGAAAGCACTATCACTTACTGCCTCTGTGTCTGGTTCGCCAGTTGCACAGTGGCAGATAGAAGGGCACTCCAGAGGGTCATAAACACTGCTGAGAGGATAGTGGGCTGTCCTCTTCCTCCTTTGGAAGAATTATACAACTCCAGATGCTCAAGGAAGACATCTAGAATTTTGAGAGACCCTTCGCATCCTGGCCACCAATTTTTTGAACTGTTGCCGTCTGGCAGGAGATACAGGACTCTTAGGTCAAGGACAGATAGACTAAAGAACAGTTTTTTATCCCAGAGCGGTATCCAACTTAAATGCGACAGTTTTAGCACCATCCTAATCAGTTTTTAAGTAGTGTTTTAAATTTTGTAAGCAATTTTAAGAGTTTTTAATATTTTGTATGGTGTTTATGTGTTTTATGTGTTTTATGTGTTTTGTATGTTTAGAGTGTGTAGTGGAACAGCACTCTAATTTTGTTGTGCATATCTTGCGTATGCATAATGACAATAAAACTCTATTCTATTCTATTCTATAAAATGGTATACCTGGTTCTCCTCCTCTCTTTATCCTCCTAACAACCCTGGGATACTGAGAGGGTGGCTGGCCCCAATCATCCAGGGCGTTGCATCCTGGGCCAGTGGGGATTTGGAATTACAGTAGTTTTCCATGTATGTATAAGACTATATTTTTGTCTAAAATGGCTAGAATAAAACTCGAGGGTCATCTTATACATGGAAGCAAGCCAAGGAGAGAACCACGCAGTTGCGGAACTGGAACTTGGGGTTGGAAAAGAAGCCTGTACAGTGGTACCTTGTATAAAGGAATTCATATTCCAAATGAAATTCTGTTAAGCAAATTTTCCTTTATACAAATTTCCCATAGGAATGTATTGAAAACAGAATAATCCCTAATTGCGACCATTTTTACGTTGTATGGATTCACCCCATAGGCAATTCTGTTAAGCAATTTTTTTATGTTGTACACATTTTATGTTCTACAAACCGTTGGTTATATGAGGGTCCACTGTATTGCTAATGACAAAGGACTGTGGGAGTTGTGATCCAAAACCTCTGGAGGGCTGAAGTTTGGCCACCACTGTCCACCTAGACCCTTGACATGTTGTAGCTTTTATCTCTTAGTTTTTCTAGTTCCTGATTCCTGTTGCCTGCTTTTCTTAGGTTTGTTTCTGAGGTTGTCTGATAATTATTCAGTGCTGTGTATTATTTCCCTTCCATGAGAAGGGTAACATTTTTTGTTTTGTACTAAAGTGGCTAGCCAGTAGCTGGCTTGATAGCTCAGTGGTTTTAGGCCATCTGGCGGCAGAGCCATTGGCTGTGAGTTCAGTTCCCAGGAGAAGAGCCAGCCTGTGCATCCTTGGGGAAGCGACCCCGTCCCAGGATGACCCTCTGAAGAAGGGAGTGGGGAAACTCATCCAAGTACTCAACGTAGAGCCCCCTACGCCAGCATAGACTCAGCAGCCCACACATACATACATACAAACATATACGCACCAGTAAATAATGTAAGAATAAGATAAACAAGTAAATTAAATGACATTTTTGTATCTTTGTGAGTATTTATTTATTTATTTATTTATTTTATTTGTTTGTTTATTTTATTTATTTAGATTTTTATACCACCCATCTGGCAGCGAGGTCACTCTGGGCGGTTTACCAACAATTAATACATTCAAACAATTTATACAATAAAACCATAAATAGTAACACAATAAAACAAAATAAAAACAAAAACAATATTAAAGTGACATGAAATATATTATTATTGGCAGGCTAGTCAGTTAAAATCAAGATTTAATGGGTGAACTCTGAGTTGCAATTGTATTTGGGGGAATGCCTGCTTAAATAATCAAGTTTTAATAGTTTTTTAAAGGCAGCCAAAGAGGGAGGCAGGCAGATATCTGGTGGAAGGTTATTCCACAGGTGAAGGGCAACTGCAGAAAAGTCCCTATTGTTTTTTCCTTTCGGGCCTCTCGTGGTGTTAGTTGCCTCAAACGCCAAGCCTGGGAGGATCGGATATTATGGGCAGTTTTCAAAGGGAGAAGGCGCTCTGACAACTAGCAAGGTCCTAAACCGTTTAGGGCTTTGTATGTCATATTTAAAACCTTGAAGTGGATGCGGAACCGAACTGGAAGCCAGTGCAGGGTGGCCAGCGCTGGGGATATATGATCGTATTTTCTAGTCCCAGTCAGCAACCAGTATGTGAATTTAAAGTCTGTATGAAGATTCTCCTGGAATTTTAGCATGGAAGGCCACTTCTGGCACCTGACAGAGTGCATGGTAGCTTTGGTAAGCTAGGGTTGTAATAAACTTAGCCTCTTGGAGTAGCGCAAAACTATTTCTTGAGGTACAGTAGCCCCTAATGATGATCTGTATTGCCTGAGACTTGTTAGGCAAATGTAGCAGGTTTTCTTAGTGAGTAACCTTGAGACTGAATGAAAAATAACTGAATCCTGGCTTTTGAGCACAAAGTAGGCCATACAAATATTTGTACTTCTTCTTTGGCAGCAAAGTCAAGCCGGAAGCTCACTTTCCTATACTTGGCAAATGACGTCATCCAGAACAGCAAAAGGAAGGGACCTGAGTTTACGAGGGAATTCGAATCTGTTCTCGTGGATGCTTTTTCACATGTTGCCAGGTAGGTATGCAGCTGTCTCTCTCTCTCTCTCTGCCTCAGTTTTTTCTGCTGGTTTGAGGGGGATTTTTAGCCGGCTGCAGAGAACCAAATCCTGCATGCTGTCAAAAATAAAATGACACCAGTTCTTTCCCCAGAAAGCATAGCTGTTGGTTAATTCTTGCCCAATTTAGTGAATGTTGCCAGATAAGGATTCAGTGACTTGAGCAGCCTGACCTGGTGCAGATCTTAATCAGTCTCTAAGACTGGCAAAGTTGGCCAACCCCGGAAGGGGCGATGGTGGGGGGGAAGACCTCAGTTCCTTTGGGAAAATTGGTGCAGTATAAAACTATAAAGATAAATGAGTAATACATACAAATAAGCTTCCCTTCCCCGCCCCCAGCAACCGACTTAAAGCTTGATGTGTTTGTGCTATAGGTGAAAAACCTCCAGCGCTGGAGGGCTTGCACAGTTGCTTCTGCTCTTCTCTCAAGAGTGGGCTCTTTGTTTGGCTTCTCTAAAACCAGCTGGCTGAGCACGGAAGAGTTTGTCCCAGCTGAGATTTGTTTTCACATGACCCACACTCCCCTCTGGTCCACAAAATGATGGTAGAGAAGTGAAAGCTAGCAAAGTGGGTAGGAACAAATGAAGGGAAAAGAAAATTCAAGCAGGGAATATTCCCAGCGCACCCTCGTTTGGAAATCACTGCTTGTACATGACGAGAACTAGGACGTCAATTATTTTTTTAAAAAAATGTAAAAAAAAGCTTAGGTTGAGCTTGTTTGTTTGTTTGTTTGTACTTATTAACCACCCAACTTCCCTCAGGAACTCTGGGTGGTGTACAACAAATTATAAATCAAAACAACTAACCCCCAAAAAAACCCAACCCACAAACAAAATAAATAAAAAAGGATAAACTACAACAGCATACATACATACATACAAACAGAAACTCCAGCAAGAAAGAGGGTGGGATAGACAAAACCAACTAAACTTAAGATCGCCTTGCACCCAGCGACCACCAAAGCTCTTATTAAAGTCTTTAGAGCTCTCCTAAAGGCCAGCAGAGAGCCTGCCAGTTTTATCTCTGGTGGCAGAGTGTTCCAAAGTGCCGGGGCAGCCACTGAGAAGGCCATAATCCAGGTAGAAACCCTTTGGATCTCTCTTGGAGTGGCCACTGGGAATGAAAAGGAGAGCAAGGCTCTGGTCGGTCAGGACAAAGTTGGCCTCTGAGAGATCCGCTCCACCAGGTAGTCAGGTCCTAGGCCATGGAAGGTTTTGTAAACCAAAACCAGTACCTTGAACCTTATTCGGGAGGCAAAGGGTAGCCCATGCAAGCTTCTTTGTCACAAACCGTGTTTGGACGATAGCTTCCTGGTTTGTGGATGTTGAAATGCTCCATTCCAAAGTAAGAACATAAGAACATAAGAAGAGCCATGCTGCATCAGGCCAAAGGCCCATCTAGTCCAGCTTCCTGTATCTCACAGCGGCCCCACCAGATGCGTTTGGGAGCGCATGAGACTAGATATCTGTCTCCTGATACCACTCTCCTGCATCTGGCCCTTGAAGTACCCTGGTTTTAAGCCTGGAGATTACACATCTCCATCATGGTTTGTAACCTGTGATGGACTTTTCCTCCAGGAATCTGTCCAATCCCCTTTTGAAGGCATCCAGGCCAGATGCCATCACCACATCCTGTGGCAGGGAGTTCCATAGACTTACAACACGCTGGGTGAAAAAATAGTTTCTTTTGTCAGTTCTTACTCTCCCAGCACTCAATTTGAGTGTATGTCCCCTAGTTCTGGTATTTTGGGAGAGAGAGAAGAGCTTCCCTCTCTCCACTTTACTCATACCCTGCATTATTTTGTATGTCTCAATCATATCCCCCCTCAAGCGCCTTTTTCCAGACTAAAGAGGCCCAAATGTTTTAGCCTTTCTTCATAAGGGAGGTGCCCCAGCCCAGTGATCATTTTAGTCGCTCTCTTCTGTACCTTTTCCAGTTCCACTATGTCTTTTTTGAGATGCGGTGACCAGAATTGTACACAATATTCCAGGTGTGGCCTTACTACCATTTTGTGTAATGGCATTATAATGTTGGCTGTTTTATTTTCAATCCCCTTTTTGATAATCCCTAGCATGGAATTGGCCTTCTTCACCGCTGCCGCACATTGGGGAGACACCTTCATGGAGCTGTCCACCAACACACCAAGATCTCTTTCCTGATCCGTCACGGATAACTCAGAGCCCATGAGTTGATAGTTTGTACCTCAGGAAAAAAATATTGGTGGGAAGAAAGTAAACCGGGGTGTCTTCTTACCTTGTCAGAGGCAGCTGCCCTGAAGCTGCTGCTCCTTTGTTCAGCGTGTGTGTGACTATACCACAAGTGAGTCCTAATCATCCAAAAAGCCCCATTTATGTGATTGCTTTCCCATTGCCTGGTGGAAATTCAATCGAGCCAACAAGAGGTGAGGGCCTCAGGTGCTATAGAAGGCATCCCTGTTGTTTGCAGTGGGTGAAGGGTGTTGGGGGAGGGGGAGGTCATGTGAGAAACAGGCTGCATGGAGCAAATCCTGATTGTAGCACAGAGATAAAAGTTTTTTGGGGATTGGCAGTTTAGGCATAGCCTGTAGGCCCCTGGGCGTCTGCAACAAGTGTATGAAGGAGGCCGCTCAGTGTAAACCTACATTTGCTTTCTGGGTGTTAAGTGAGCCCTACATTTGATCTTCCCATGTGAGATAAATGTTCTTGGGTTTTAGCAAAGCTGCTTTCCCTTTGATCTGTTAGCTTGAGGAGTTGCAGCTGTGCCAAACCAAGTATCTGCTGAAGTATTCCCTTTGAGAATCTCTGCTTCTATTCAGATCCCTCACTGTGCAATTGCTAGTTATTCCACGTGCCTTTGCTCTGCCCATCTTAAAGAAGGTCAGCTTCTCAAATGGTATGGATTTATCAGATTTTTCTCCCCCGATTGCCTTTCTGCCTGGCTCACGCCATCTGTCTTCAGGTAAAAACTATTCTCTTACTGTGAGGCCAGCTACAATTCCACTGCCATGTGTCATTTCCTGGCATGCAATATGTTATAAGCTTGTTAAAGGCTGCGGTGCTATTTGGAGAATAATTTTAAGGTCTTAAGGACCGATGATTCCTGGATCACACAAAAGAATAGGTGTGCATTTGTATTCTGGATAATTCTACTCTTCTGTCCCTAGAACAAGTGGGTCATTTTTAAGCTGCACATTTGCAATTCAGGTGCCTGTCGATGACAGCTGGGTGTGCATCTCTCTCGGAAAACCCACTTGCCTGCATTTGGGCTTTCCTAATTACTTTGCCTCCTGCCTACCCGGAACCATTTCAATAGGAAGGAAAGAGGTCCTGTTTCTGCCGCAACCATCCCCTTTTCTCTTAGTGCAGGTATGTCCAAACTTCAACCCCCCCTGAATTCCAAGCCTGTATTGCCAGTGACAAAGGACTGTGGGAGTTGTGGTCCAAAACATCAGGAGGGCCGAACTTTGGACATGCCTGTCTTGTGTATACCTTTCCCATTTCCACCTGTTTCTGACGCCTTTGAATTTGTGGCCTTGCAGAGAGGCAGACGAGGGCTGCAAAAAGCCCTTGGAGCGATTGCTGAACATCTGGCAAGAGAGGAACGTGTACGGCAGCGAGTTCATACAGCAGCTGAAACTGTCTATGGAGGACTCTAATAATAGCCCCCAACCGAAAGGTAAAAGTCACAGGGGGGGGTTTACATCTGCGGGGGAGGGGGAGGCCCTGAATAAGGATTAGCAAGTTTTAAATTGATCTTTTTTTTTTTTTTTTAAAAGGGAACTACATGGCATGCATGGGAGGGTGGATTGTTTTGACAGAGAATCATGTTATCTTTTCTGGAAGCAAGGTATTTTCCTGTTCTGCCAGAGGCTTGTTTATTTTAACTCGGATGTCAGATTGATTGAACTTGAACCAGCTGGAGATGTGAATGCCTTTGATGTGTGAAAAGACTCTATAGGGTTTGCTTTCACTCTTTCTTCACCCCCAGTGTGTGCATGGAGGTTCTCTGCTCCCTGTCCACCCTCAGTGTGGGGATGGGTTTAGGGGGGGAGGTGTCTGGCTTCCCCCTTCCCAAACCACTCATCTCTCCCTCCATCTCAAGCAGAGTCTATAATTCCTCTGGTCACTTTCTCCTCCTCTCCACTGTTGCCTCTCTTTCTCTACTTCTTGGTGTGTGTGTGTGTGTGTGTGTGTGTGTGTGTGTGTGTGTGTGTGTGTGTGTGTGTGTGTGTGTGTGTGTGTGTGTGTGTGTGTGTGTGTGTGTGTGTGTGTGTGTGTGTGTGTGTGTGTGTGTGTGTGTGTGTGTGCAGTCTCTCTGTCTCTGTGTCGCCATGCATGTGATTCAGTCTGCAGGGAAGTCTCTGCTTTACTTTTCTCTTTCTCTGTCAGCATGTTCTAGTGCTATTCCAGATTGCAAGATTTTTTTTTTAAAAAAAAATGAATTATTAAAAATGACACCACAGCAGCAGGAGCTAGACAAACACTTAATCGTCTTCTGTTATGCATCCCACCTGTTTAGATTCTGCATTTTTCTCCATTTTGTAGGTGTTAGGCTTTTATCCCAAACTATGTTTGGGGGATTCAGGGAAGTGTAGAGAGCCTCTAGGCTGGGATGAGCAAAGAATAAAACAATTTAGAATAGTTAAGAGTAAAATATCAATAGGCTGGGATGAGCAACTTGGGTCCTTTGCGGATGTCAGCGAACCACCACTTCCATCAGCCTTGGCCTGCACTGCCAACATCTTTCAGGGATAGGAGTTGCTCCGGCAGCATCATGATGTATGCAGATTGCAAGCCTTTTTCCTGAGACCTGACAGGGTAGAAGTGGGTAGGGGACTAGGTTAGGATGTACTAACAGGCCCCTGAATCCCTTGCAGTAATGAGCTCACCAAAGTTAACTCGTTAACATGGAAAACAAAAAATAAAAATAGAAAAAACACTCAGAGGCAAGCTGAAGTGGACTCATGCCTAAAAGGATTTGTGAGCTGTAGGTCCCAAATCCAGAGGGGATTCCTGGGCTCAGTGGCATTCTGGCATACGCCCCCCCCATGCCTGCTTCTCTTACCCCAAGGTACAAGTGGGGTTTTAAATGTTTCAGAGAAGTGTGTTGGGTTTTAAATGTTTCACTGATTAGCAAAGTTATACAGTGGCGTGGAAAGATAATTGCTAAGCACAGATTTGAAGCTAGGAGACAAGTTTAACTTTAGCATAAAAGCTTGTATTACAAAACATACACAGATACACAAGGAGATAAAACACACAGCATAAATATTAACAGAGTGTGGGGGGGAACTGCTCATCTCACGAAAAAAGCAGTCCCAAAGCAAAATGGGTTACAATCCTGCCTTTTATGCATATGGCAGACATCGTATAAACCAATCCCATGAGTGCACATAGGCAGGCAAGGTTAAGCAGTTATCCATGGCACCTGGATATAATTATTCTGACCTTTTCATGGGGTTACACTATTCACCTGTGTTTTGGCAAATGACTATGCATTTATGCACAGACACCATTTTGAATCTGTTAAATATTATATTACATACATTTTGTTAAAAGTTACCTTGCTTGACATTTCTGGCAAACAAGTAACGTCATGAGCCTGACAGCAGCCCAACCTGGGAAAGAGTCAGCGGTAGAAATGTACACACTTCACCTCACACCAAGTCCTGCTCATCTGTCCGACGTTCCTAGACTTGTCTCCAGCATCTGAAAATCTCTTTTCGAGGCTCAGGTGGAGGTCCGCTATACCTCCTGTTCCCTGGTGCTTTCAAGGGGAGAATCTTGGGATTGAACCCGGGGTGTTTGGTCTACAAAACGTGGGTTCTTCCCCTGAGCTGTAGCCCCTACCACCCACTCCCCAAAATGCTGGTGAAGGCCATTCTCAGGTTTGAAGCCGGCACAGGTAGTCCAAGGCTAGGTGTGGGGTGTGTTTGTGGCCCCCTCCCTCCCAGTGGCTGGCTTTTTTTCTCCTCTTGGGGGAGAGCTCAGCCTTTTTTCATTTATTGTTCCTAAAATTTCTGCCATTGCAGCACCTGTGGCGGTAATAACAGTGTTCTAAAGCTTGCTAATTGTGAATGATGATTATATGGTCATCCGTGCCCAGAATCATTCCAGAAATGCAGGCTCCTGTCCGTGAGTGTTTGGCAAGTCCCCTTTGAGGCCTTCTTCCTCTCCCAAATTAGCAGGCTGGGACAACTCTTCTGCTTTAACAGATTGATCGAATGTAACAAACTTGGCTCCGGATTCTTCCTTCTCACCCTCCAGCACATACTCACCCAATTTCGAGTTAGAAACAATGTCATGTAACATATCAAAAAGTCATTTTTTGATCTTCTAACAGACTTGCAGCTGACAATAACCAATCAGTCCATGGGCCTTTGTTCACCACCTCTATCGATTCCTCTTCTTATACTGACCATTCTTCCTCTGCCCAACACACTGTGGCTATCTTCCCTCTCATCACTCCCATATCCTTCCCTTTAATACCTTCCTTTCCTACTAAAACCAACGGTCCCTCTTTTCCTGAGGTTTTCTGTTTCCCTGTCTTCCAGTTTAAAAGTCCCACCTCTAATTCCAACAGAGAGGGTTTTTTTCTGTGGTTTCCTCCTTTAGAGGAAGAATACATCCATCTCCAGCAGCCCTGCACGGTCCTAAGGCGCTTTGACTCTACATTTCACATTGGGAAGGAGGGTTAAAATGGACACCACAAAGAGTTCATTGAATCATAGAATCATAGAATGATAGAAAGGACCTCAAGGGCCATCCAGTCCAACCCCCCTGCCATGCAGGAACCCCCATCACAATATTTCCGACAGATGGCCATCTAGCCTCTGCTTAAAAACCTCCAAAGAAGGAGACTCCATCACCCTCCTTTGGGCAGCATCTTCCACTTATGCCGAACAGCTCTAAGTGTCATGAAGTTCTTTCTAATGTGAATCTCTTTTCGTGTGTTTTTAAACCATTGCCCCGAGTCCTAGTCTCTGAAGCCATGGAAAACAAAGCAGTCCCTTCTTTAATATGACATCCTTTCAAGTATTTAAACATAGCTATCATATCCCCCCTCAGCCTTCTTTTTAATAGCTGCACATGTGCTTGTGTTCAGATTTTGCTTCTGCCAAGGATTTAGTCTGGTGGTGTCTGTAGGATTGATGAACTGAGAGCAGCTTTTTGGGGCAGGACACAGTTTCCGCCTCTGGCCACTTTCTGTATCATTCCCCTGTAACAAACATGCCTCCCTTCATCGCTGTCCTGAAACAGGGAACCCCATCCAACCCACTGTGAAACCTGATGTGGTTCCTGGTCTTGCAGATGAGAGCGACCGGGGGGATGTAGTTGCCAAAAGCGTTTTTCCCTGTGGGCAGGATGGGAGAGTCTCAAAAAGGTTGACCTTCAGTCAGAATCGTGAACAGTGGGTTTTTTAGTCCATTGGCTCTTGGAGGGAATTGCTTGGGAAGACACCCTGAGCCGAGCTGGCTTTTCTCACCAGGAAGATCAGGCCAAGGGGAGGAAGAGGAGGAGGAAGGAAAGAGGCCGTTAGTTTCAGGAGGCTCCCGTTTGTGTTCAGAAAGCCAGCCAGGAACACCTGACCTTTTGGTAGGTGAGGGGCAGCAAATGTGTTCCGACCAGCTTGAGCGGCATCTCGCGCGCGAGGCTGCCAGGTCCTGCTGCCTTTTTAGGCAAGGTTTCTGAGGAAAGGCCAATCCTCCGGTGCCCTGCAGCTATTAACCATCTGCATCAAGGCCTCCACCTGCCAAAACATGCAGATACATTTCATGTGAAGGGATTTTTTTTTTCCGGGAGGGGGGAGCTTTCTCTTCCAAAAACCTGCAGGAGGAGCATCTCCGAATGCTGCCACCTTCCTCTGCCTTAGGAGGGAATGGTTTTGGGGGTGTTTTCTTTGTTTGTCAGGTGTCATTACCCTAAGATCCCCGAAAAAAAAACCTAGTGTTCTGCCATGGTAGTGGCATCGGCCATTGGTCCTCTTGTCTCCTTCTGTAGACCTGCCCCTGAAGGAGCAGATAGCTGGGGGGGGGGAGTTCAGAAAGGCCCGGGTCCGTTTTACACATTGCCACCTCAAAGGATGCCTTTGGATGTTTCTGGTTTTGGTGCATTCTGTGACCTCGGTGGTTCACTGTGTATCCAGCAACCCGAAGGCTGCCAAGTTGAACTCTTCCTTGTTTGAATCCTGCCAGGTTCTCTGAAGGGAGCTCTTCTCAGCAGCCCTGCAGCCCTTTCCAGAGGCAACAGGCCCACCTGACAAGCTGTCCCTGGAACATGCTGGAGTGCCCTTGCATTCCCCCAAGATACCCGTTGACATCCAAGGGTTCTGCCAGGCAAGAAGGCATGTGGCTCACCCTGGGAATTCTGGACCGCCATCACGTTGAGTCTTCCCGTGGGCCTTTCTGACAAGCACCTGCCACAGGCTTGGAGAATTCCCATCCCCGTGCATTGTTCTGCGCTCTCTCCCCCCACTCCCCTCTCCCCCCACCCCACCCTTGGAATCGCCAGGCAGGGGCGGATGTTTTTCTGTAAAGCCTCACCAGCTCTGGAGATGCTCCAGAAATAACCTCGCCAGCTACCTGCATAAAAGTTGGCCGTTGGCATTTTCTGACAGCAGGTGGTGTTTCTAATAAAACAGCTTTTAGCGCTCTTTGGGTAGGTGTTCATGGGCTGAAAAAAATAGGCACAAGTTGGAATTCTGTGAGGACTTTGCTTCCTTGCGTTGGAGGTGCTGCGTAGTGGTAGCCTGGCGGGGCGCCACAGGAGTCTGCGGGCTCTTCTCCATGCTGCTCTCCGCAGCATGGCTGGGCTGCCTCTTGGGGCACTTTCCCCTTGACACTTCTTTGTGCGTTGCCCAACCCAGTGTGACCCATTCTTTCTGCAAAGTCTAGTTTTAACTCCGACTTTTAAGCCAGAAGCGGGCAAATGGCAGTCTGTGAGGGTTACCTGCCCACCACCCTGATCCTAAATGTATTGACCTGAAGAGTTTCCTTGAGGCTCTAAGGCAGGCGTGCCCAAACTTCAGCCCTCCAGATGTTTTGGACAGCAACTCCCACCGTCCTTTGCCATTGCCAATCTAAGCTTAGAATTCTGGGAGTTGTGGTCCAAAACATCAGGAGGGCCGACGTTTGGACATGCCTGCTCTAAGGGATGCAAGAGACATTTCTGGCAAGCTTTAGAGGACACGGCACCCCTGCGCCCATAGCTCTGGGTCGTATGGAAGAAAAATGGCCACTGGCACTGGAAGGGAGGGCTTTCATTTTTTAAAAAAAATTGCCCTTTAGGAAAGGCAGGGGTGGGTGGGTGAGGAGCAGCAGGTGTGGCCAGCCTCCAAAATCGAGGGGTGGGCATGACCAGCCCCCGTCCCTGTGGAAGCTGCCCAGTCCCGTGTTAACCCCAACTGTAAAACCTGGATGGGGCTTTAAAAAGGAGCAGCACGCCCTGCTCTTTCCTCCGTGCCAAAGGGGCGATATGAAGATGGACGGGCTGCCTTCGTTCTGTGGGAGCGTGGCTTCATGGGAAGAGCTGCAGGCATGGGCTGTTCATGCTGGATCGTCCCTTGCTGCCCAACCCTTGTGAAGATGCAGCACTTTTCCCTTTCCTAAGCAGCTGCTGAAAAGGCATTCTGCATTTATATGCTCAGAGCGTCTCCTTTGGCAAAAGGAAAAGCAATTCTAGCCTTCTGCCTAGCCGTTGAATGAAGACCAGGTAACAGATTACTCCGAGAAGATTGTTCCGTGCTGCCATGGGTGGGAATTGGATGCAGAGGAGATGCGGGGCATGTCTGAATGTCTGGCACCTGAACAGCTTCCAAGGAGCCCTCTGGACCACTTGGAAAAATCAGAAGCCTGTGTTCCACACCGCTGGCATTTATCCCCCAAAGGGTTGATTCCAGAATGAAATCAGATAACCACTTCCAGGCATGGAATCATAGAGTTGGAAGGAGCCAAGACCATCGAGACCAATCCCCCTGCTCGTTGCAGGAATAGAAATCAAGTTCAAGTTCAAGTCAAGTTTATTGCGGTCATATGACCCATATCTGCAAATATACAGTAAAGGCAAGAAGAAAAACAAAGAGAAATACTAATAAATGGGAGCATCAGGGGAATGGGTGACCGAAATGATCTCTGCTTTCTTTCGAATGGCAGCTAGAAAGAACTTTGCAACCTGTGAGTTCTTGTCTATTAGACAGTATTGAACTAACCACTTGGAAGGGTGGCCTTGGAATTTATTCAACAATGGACAAATTAGGGTATTCCTAATTTGTTCATAAAGTGGACAAAATAAAAGCACATGCTGAAGAAACTCAGGGGCCTCGTTTCCACATGGGCAAAATCTCTCTTGGCGTGGTATTCCCTGGAACCTACCCTGGAGCAGTGCTGAAGGCAGCACATTCATCCTGGCCAGCATAAAGGCCCTGCAGGCCTGTGGTGAACAGAGTGAGGTTAGGTAAACTGCAGGAGTCCTATATGATGGGAAAACACCTTGTGACAAAGGGGAGCAGGTTCTGTGTGCCTGCGAAAGGAGTTCCTGCCTTGAGTAGAAATCAAAGGAAATCTGACTGGTGGTTGTCCAATTTTCTCTCGAACGCCTCCAGCATTGGAGAACTCACCACCTCCTGCGACCATGGACTCCAGTGTTGTACTGCTGTCTCAATCTGGCTCCCTGTAGCTTGAGCCCACTGTTGCCTGTCCTGCAGCCTGGGATGACCGAACAGATCCTGCCCTCCTCTGAGTGATTGCCTTCCAAGTATTTTAAAAGGGCTATTAGATTGACTCCTCAAAAGCAAAGCAAAGTGTTCTGCTTATATACCGTCCCCATACCACTTCAAGTAGTCTCTGGGCAGTTTACAGATTTTAATTTCAGTATGCAGGCTACACATTGCCCCCGCCCCCACCCGCAAGCAGGGTACTCATTTTACCGACCCCGGAAGGATGGATGGCTGAGTCAACCAGGAGCCGGCTACCTGGGATTGAACCCTAGGTTGTGAGCACAGTTTTAGCTGCAGTATAGACATTTAACTACTTCCCCAAAAGCAGAAAGTATATATCTCCAATATATCATTAGAAAGTTAGAAAGCATTAGAGCTTGAAGCATTCTTTAGCCTTTAAGCATACTGTTTCATTCAACACAGAAGAACCATATTCCTGCCAAGCCAGTTTGCATCAAGGAAAATCCACGATTACTTTGCTTGCTGCTGTTGCTGCTGCTACTACGACACAATGCCTGTTACTCTTTGGTGTCTGTGCTGTTTGTGTCTTATGTGTGTATGTGTGCCGAGGCATGTTGCATGTATGTTGCATGTAGGAGCCAACAGAGAGAGGATGGTTGTAAGTAAGAGGGAGGTGCCTGTACCATGCCGCTCTTTGTTTGAATTGGCCTGTAAAGTCCAGCCCCATCGGACCATTGCTGCCCTGTGCCTTCCAAGAAGAAGCCTGGCATCCATCTTGCCAAGTGAACCTTTAAGACAGGGGTCCTCAAAGTTTTCAACCGGCGTGCCGGTCCACCACCACCCAGACACCACTGGGGGCTGGATCACAGTCCAAAAGCAGCTGCGGAGGCTGGCTTGCTCACAAAACAGGGGGTAGGTTGGGGGGGCCGGATTCAGGACCTTGGGGGGCCGCATCCGAGCCCGGGGCCTTAGGTTGAGGACCCCTGCTTTAAGAACTCTCTCCTAGCAAATTACATCCCTTGCCATGTTTGGACTTCTGTACTTGCTTTGAAAAAGGGAGCTTGCTCTCAAAAGCTCAGCAACTTATTTTATTTTATTTTTCTTCTATGAAGGTATCACCCATAGTCTAGTTTTGCTCTCAGTTGTGTACATTTCAGCTGTAAACAACTGTTTTTTGTAGCGTAGTACATTTTCCATCTCTAACAATAGTAGAATGTTAGTAGAAATCCCCTTTGCCCTTATAGTCTCATAAAACACTCTGGCAGATGATGGCCTATATTTTGACTCACAGGGTCCTTGCCTTTGAGGGAATGGTAAGTTACTTGGGCACTATGTTACTTCATAGGCAAAATGCCAAGAATAGAACCATTGGTGAGTCCAGTTCGGGTACCAGTTTGCTCTATCCATACTTTTAGAACTCAAGGAGGGCCTTTTTGTTGTTCTCTCTCCTTTGTTTTTGCTTTCTTATCAGTTATGTAACCTCCACATTCAAGTGCTAGGCATGAAAGAAGCTCCTTCACAAGGCAACATTACTGTACATAATGACCTTGCTTTCAGACATGGCAGGGGAGCAGGTGGCTTTGCAGTAACGTTTAGTAAACCGCTGTTCAAGCCTCATTTTCAGAGCACAGTGTGCACGTTCAGGCTTACATTTTCCACAATCCGCTTACAGTACTTGTTTTAACACTCGACATGGCTGGTTTTCAGAGAAGGCCATGACATTACTACTACTGCTAATTCTTCTTCTTCTTCTTCTTCTTCTTCTTCTTCTTCTTCTTCTTCTTCTTCTTCTTCTTCTTCTTCTTCTTCTTCTTCTTCTTCTTCTCCTTCTCCTTCTCCTTCTCCTTCTCCTTCTCCTTCTCCTTCCTTCCTTCCTTCCTTCCTTCCTTCCTTCCTTCCATCCTTCTTCTTCTTGTTGTTGTTGTTGTTGTTGTTCTTCTTCTTCTTCTTCTTCTTCTTCTTCTTCTTCTTCTTCTTCTTCTTCTTCTTCTTCTTATTCTTATTATTATTATTATTATTATTATTATTATTATTATTATTATTTATTTTAAGCAAAGGATGCCTGAGAGGGTCTTTGGCCGTGGAGTGGCCTGGCTGGCGGAGGCAACAATTGCAGCCCCCCCTCCCCATGGTCCTTCCCGCCGAAAAGTCTTTAAGGGCACCGTCCTCTTGGGTATGGGCTCCTCCCGGTGCCATGTTAGGGAGACGAACTCAAAGGTCCTCCAGCATTGGTGAATGTGGGTGTCTGTTCTCAGTTACAGAGGAGAAGAAGTCTTTGAAGCGGACGTTTCAGCAGATACAGGAAGAGGAAGATGACGATTACCCTGGGAGTTACTCCCCGCAGGACCCCAACCCTGGGCCCCTTCTGGTACGTCTGGAAGGGGGGGGCTGGACAGGACCATGACCCCCCCCCCTTTTGCAAGCAGGTGGCACCATAGATGAGTGCAGTGAAACGGTCACAAACATCAGTAATATTTAATAATAATCACCACCACCACCATCACCAGTGCCTTTGACCTGCAGAGCTTGAAGCTGCTATGTGGATCAAGTCCTTGTCAAGTGGGGAATCGAACTGCCAGCCTCTGTCTCCGCAGCCAGGGACTTAAACCACTGAGCCAGGCAGCAGTCATTTGCTTAAAATTTTTGAGTCTCGGAAACTGAAGAAGAGTACAGACCACAGGAAGGAGCATGAAGTAAACACTAGTGCATGAAATCACAAAATTCAGAGCAAACTAGACAGATTTGCTGAGAGCAAGGACGTCTGTTGCAACCCAGCAGGGAGTGATTTAATTTATATAGTTAATAGATCATTCCAGGAAGTTCATTAAACTTACATTTCCTGCCTGCTGAGCTGTAAGGCTGCCTGCCTGCCTGTTCTTTGTTCCAAAAAGGAAGGTCCTTCAAATTTTCTATGCTTCCCATTTGGTCTTCGGATGGTTCATTAGAATTTTCAGAGATGCTAATATTGACAGAACAGCTGCCAGTGCGCATGACATGCTGCATGACGAACACGGGGGAGGCTGTTGCAGGAAGGTGGGATGGGGTGCATGGAATGGGCAGAGGGCTGACTAGCCGAGGATGAATCAGGATTAGGCATGGGCCTTTCATTTCAGAAGGGGTCCAGTTCTGAAACAAATCAGAGCAGCTCAGGTGCTGTTCGGAACTGGGCTCCAGCCTCCAGAATGAAATCACCCATTGACTTACTTTGCCTTACCTCGCACGGGGCTACACTCCAGCCAGGAAGTAGCCTTTGGTACGTCATCGTTCCTTTCCCCTGGTGTTGGCCAGTCAGACAGGGAGGCTGGGAAAAGGGTGCCTAAGGTGTGTGTGGGGGAGGGGATATGAGTGAGACATACAAAATAATGCAGGGCATGAGTCAAGTGGATAGAGGGACTCTCTTCTCCCTCACGAAATAGCAGAACTAGGGGACATACACTCAAATTGAGGGCTGGGAGAGTTGGAACAGACAAAAGAAAATATTATTTTTACCCAGCGTGTTGTTAGTCTGTGGAACTCCCTGCCACAGGAGGTGGTGATGGCATCTGGCCTGGATGCCTTCAGAAGGGGTTTGGACAGATTCCTGGAGGAAAACTCCATCCCAGGTGACAAACCATGAGGGAGATGTGTGTAATCTCCAGGCTTAAAACCGGGGTCCTTCAAGGGCCAGATGTAGGGGAGTGGGATCAGGAGACAGATATCTAGCCTCATACACTCCCAGACGCATTTGTTGGGGCCACTGTGAGATACAGGAAGCTGGACTAGATGGACCTTTGGCCTGATCCAGCAGGGCTCTTCTTATGTTCTTATGTGGCATTTGGCCTGGATTCCTTTAAAAAGGGGATTGGACAGATTCCTGGGGGGAAAGTCCATCACAGGTAACAAACCATGATGGATATGTGTCATCTCTGGGCTTAAAGCCGGGTTACTTCAAGGATCAGATGTGGGGGAGTGGTATCAGGAGACAGATATCTCATCTCGTGCACTCCCAGAGGCATCTGGTGCGGCCACTGTGAGATCCAGGAAGCTGGACTAGATGGACCTTTGGCCTGATCCAGCATGGCCTCTTGTTATGTTCTTATGAGGTGGGATGATCTATGTCCCTGCACAGTTCCTGGTTGACCAGCGCCAGGGAGAAGGAATGGTAATGTGTCTGAGGAGTTATGCCCCACACAAGGTAGGGCAAAGTAAGTCAATGGGTTATTCTGTTCCAGAGGCCAGACCCCACCTGTGCTGCTGTGATTCATTTTGGAACCGGACTCCTTCCAAAGCGAAAGGCCCATGCCTAATCAGGATCCAGAAAGTCCTTTGGAAATAGCTCAGAAATGCCGAGTGTTCATGCTGTGGCCTGTAACGGGTGGGGTTGTGATGCCATTCAGGTTTTTTTGGACTCCAACTCCCAGCATTCCCCATTCTGAGCGTTTCACCTGACAGATGACATCTTCGGGCATTGAACGGTCACTCACCTTGAAGAAGGCCTAACGTGAAGGTTTCGTGGCCTAGTTTAGTCCTAGCTTCCTACTAAAGATTGGGCTGGTGTTCAAGAAATTGCTGTGGCATTTCTCTACCTGGAATTCTTTCCCTGCTTTGACTTTTGGAGGAACGCAAGGGAGCAGATAAAAGGGTGCTTCTAGGTTAGATCCCCCCCCCAAAAAATGTAGGCTGTTTTCATAGCCACTTCCGTGGCACCACTTCTGGCTTGTGTCGTTGGGTGGCTCAGGGGCTTCTTCTGCATGGCCTGGCGGGCGGCCACAGTGACAGAGTTCTTTGTCCGGCTGGAACCTCTTTGCGTGAATATCCCATTCCCTATTTGAGAAGGTGGGGGAAGCTGGAAGGAATGCCATGTAAATTATTGATTGGCAAACTAAAACCTTCCTGGCATAGTTCTGTGTCAGGTGATTTTACATACATGATGGAAAAGGGGGGAACCCGTGCTTCTGTGGGGTGTTTCCACTATCTTCTCTTTCCGTACTGAGCATGTTGGGTAACTTGATCTGGCATTGGATTTAATTTCTTTCTTTACCATATTTTTACCCTGCTTCTCTGCTTAAAAGAACTCGAAAGTGTTATTGGTAGGTATTCCAACCAAAATGGTAGTGGCATGAAAACTCTGGAATCCCTGTTTAAAATTAAGAAAAAATGTAATTTCAAGAGGGCTTACGGGAGGAATATAATTCCTGATATGGTTAAATGTATTCTGTGCCAGGAGAATAAAAGGTGCCTGCTGGGTTAGGCTAATGATCTGCCTAAACAGGTATCCTGTTCCCACAAATGACCAACCAGATGCCTTTAGGACACACACACACACCCCACTCCACCTCACCCCCCAAGGCCATGAAGCTGATACCCCTGTCAAGGGACTGGTATGACAATTAGATGCATCCACTGAACGTGGGTTTTGTCCCATTGGAAATTCATCTATACGCTGGTCAGTCAGGAGCTGTGCAGGTCCCTCAATCCATCTTAGAGTATTATGCCCTAATTTGTTCCAACCAACTTGTGTTTGATTGATTTGGTGTTCATGGCACATTGCAATGCCATCAAGAGAGTTAAGAGGCCCAAAGTGGGCAGGGCAGGAAATCAGTAGTAGAGCCCACATTTTGGGCTCAGAAGGTCTCAGATTCCACCGCAGGTAGTTCCACGACTAAGAACTGCTTCAGACCTAGGAGATCTGCCACCAGTTGACAGCTATTTATTTATTTATTTATTTAAAGTATTTTATTGTGCCTTCTTGGAAAGGCCCCAAGTTACCCATTAAGGCAGTATTTAAAAGCTAAAAATAGTAAGCATGCAAGCGTGTTTTTTAAAAAAAAGAATTAAATGAATATATTAAAAGTGTAAATAAAATCAATGCTTAAAAGACATTTAAAACAACAGGGCACATCAATCCCCTTAAAACCCTGGTCAGACCACTGCCTGTTAAGGAAAAGCTTGCCTCAAGAGGCAGGTCTTGGCCTCCCTGCAGAAGGAGAGCAAAGATGGGGCCAGGCTGGCCTCCAGTGGGAGGGAGTTCCAGAGTCTGGGAGCAGCCACAGAGGAGGCCCTGCTCTCCTGTACTCCCATCAGATTTTATTTTATTTATTTATTTATTTATTTATTTATTTTATTTATTTATTTTTACAGCCGCCCACACCCAAAGGTGCACCAAGGAATTAAAACAGTTAAGGGCAAAACCTTATACTAAAATCATCACTAAAATTGCCATCAAAGGACCCCAGTCTATGTTGTATCAATTAAAAAACTTCTGGAACAGGAAGGTTTTTACCTGGCGCCGAAATGTCATCAATGTTGGCGCCAGGCGGATCTCACTTGGGAGGGCATTCCATAGCTTGGGGGCAGCTGCCAAGAAGGCCCTGTTCCTACAAGCCATCCCTCTCACCTCCTTGAGGGATGGCTCTTTCAAGAGGGCCCCCTGGCTAGATCTTAATTGCCTGGGAAGATGCACCTGGGAAGGTGGTGGAATCTAGAGGAAGGCCTCCCCTGTGGATCTCAACGCCCCAGCAGGTTCATAAAGGGAGACGTAGCCCTTGAGATAACTTGGGCCACAGATGTTTAGGGTATTATAGGTTACAGCAAGCACTTTAATTCTTCCCAGAAAGAGATCAGCAACCATTGGAGCTGTGCTTAGCAGCCCACTTTGCAACCTGGCTGCAGAGTTTTCAACCCTCTGGAGCAGGCATGTCCAAACTTTGGCCCTCCGGATGTTTTGGACCACAACTCCCACAGTCCTTTGGCATTGGCAATCTAAGCTTAGAATTCTGGGAGTTGTGGTCCAAAACATCAGGAGGGCCCA
Source organism: Phrynocephalus forsythii (assembly GCA_029282475.1). NCBI lineage: Eukaryota > Metazoa > Chordata > Lepidosauria > Squamata > Agamidae > Phrynocephalus > Phrynocephalus forsythii. Next base: position 131,060,494 of record JAPFRF010000005.1, on the reverse strand, counting down.
AGTTTGGACATGCCTGCTCCGGAGCTTCTAGGCGGGTTCCAAAGGCCGCCCCAGGCAGGCAGAGCACATTATAGTAATCCAGCCAGGATGTAACGGGCACGTGTCAGGCTGCTTCCGGCGTGGAGTTTGTAAAAGAGCCTTGCCGAGGGTCTGTCAGAAGGGTGTGCAGCCTTTAAAGGTAGCAATGCCCCACGAGATTTAGGCAGTTGTGCCAATGATTTTGATTTGACAGTGCAGGCTGGCAGGGAGTTGCCCAGAGTGCCCCCAACGCCCTGGAGCAGACGGTCAGTGACTCGGAGAAGTCGTGTGGCCGAAGGTCTCAGTAGAGCATTGCACTGCCCAGAAGCAGGCAGGTTCCATTGTCGGGATCCCCGTGTTTGGGGGGGGGGTTGGCTGCAGCACCACCTTCTGGACACCCAGCTGCTGCTGACATTGACTTCACTTTGTCACCACCTTAAAACATCAGGGCCTTCCAAGGGTTGAGGGTCATGGCTTTAATGGGCTGTGGAGGCTGCTTTATTGTTACTGGTTTTAATGCATGATGGACTTTTTAATTTTTCAGTGGATACAAAATAGTTTTCAATTGTTCCTACTGTCATACTCTGCCCTGAGATCTTAGGATGCTGAATAGTATATAAAGGGCTTGAAGAGATAAATAGAGGCTTAAGCTGGCATTAAGCTTGCTTATGTGGGCGCAGAAAGACACCTCAAACGCAGATGGTGATTGTCGCCTCCATTCTCGTCTCCCTGCACTCCTTTCTGAAGGGGCGAGCAAATGTGCCCTTAGATAAGCTGCTGAAGTGGCCTGCATCCCAAATAAATGTAATGGTAAGCAATGCTTGTTACATTCCAAGATGGTAGAAGACTGCCTGTTGTCGCTGGAATGCTGCACAACTCTCAGAAAGATTTTTTTCCCCGGAATACTGATGCCCAGAGGTGGTTTTATGAGGAGAACCAGCACCTGTTGAGAGCTGTTTTTCAACTCAAAGGAATTACTTCTAAAATGCAAGTGGACCAGCTTAGGAAAGATACGCCTGCAGAGGACAAGAGGATCTTGGAAGAGTGGCTCGCAGAGGTCTGTGTGCGGTGGCTGCAGGGCTGCAAAGCAAGTGGTCACACTGTGGTCTTTTTGTGCAGACGGAAGACTTGATCAAAGCCCTGCAGGATCTGGAAAACGCCGCATCCGGAGACGCCACCGTCCGGCAGAAGATCGCCTCTCTCCCGCAGGAGGTGCAGGATGTGTCGCTTTTAGAGAAGATTACAGGTGAGGCTTGACATCGCCGGCATGTGAGTGCCCAGGGCGTAGCAGGAGTTTTTCTGTCTCTGGAATCCAGCCTCCAGGCGGATTCCAGTGTTGTTCGCTTGGGATTGGCCCCGTGTGCATTGGAAGGTGCAGGCCGTCAGTCTCCTGGGCAAAGCATGGGAGCCGGTGATGCATCACAGCAGACAACGAGAGGGGGATATTCTTAGCTTCCTCCTGTCCGAAAGAGGCTGAAGGAATGAAAGGCCCAGACAGCTTCCCAGCATCCTGTAAAACTGGCTCCTCCTTTTCTGCCCTTGGCCCCAGAGTCATTTGCTCTTGGGTGTGCCAGTGTGGCCTGCCTTGCACACGGGCGCTTGGTTTTTCACTGCCTGGCTTTTCCGTGGGGGGTGGGGGGCACGGCCCACGGGGGTTCCTGCTTGGGTGTCAGTTCTGGTGCTTCTCAAGCCGTGTTGAAAGAAGACCCTGATTCCTCGGAGCTCTTGCCTTCCTCTCAGTTGGGAATTCATCGCAGAGGGGCTGGCGGGAGGGAAGCTGCTTCTTTGTCCTTGGCACAAAAGGGTTCGAAGGGAGGCCGTGTAAATTATTTTGCCACCTTTTGTGCGCAGACAAAGAGGCGGCCGAACGCCTTTCGAAGACGGTGGACGAGGCATGTTTGCTGCTCGCCGAGTACAATGGGCGGCTGGCGGCCGAGCTGGAGGACCGGCGCCAGCTGGCACGCATGCTGATGGAGTACACGCAGAACCAGAAGGAGGTGCTGACCGAGAAGGAGAAGAAGCTGGAAGTGAGTATGGCGTAGGTGCCTGCTGGCCGCTCGCCTTCCCCGGTAGACTGCTGCTTGAAAGGGAAGGAGCCGGAATGTTGGGGTGTTGAGCCTCAGTGTGGCCGCCCAAGCCTCGTGCTTCCTTCTCAGGCATTGCCAGCGAAATGCTGCTGTGGAAGAAGGCACCAGCTTTTTCTTGAAGCAAACGTTGCGAGCTTCCAGGTTGTTCTGGCGTGCCAGCCTGGTCGGCCGCCCAGTGTGTCCAGTACGCACCATGCATGCCCGTAGCTGTTGTTGTCTTTTTGCATTTTTGGTGTGCTTGATCTGTGGTCTGTGTGCCCTAGCTTAGCTTCCACAATCTGTGCGCTAAGACGGCGAGACACCCCTTTCTTGGAATGCCCAAAACACCGATTCAGCCGAACCCCTGGGAACCCTTGATTGACCTGATCCTGACCACAGGTATGTGGCTGAAGGCGTAAAATGCCTTTTCCGGAGACCTCAAATGGTTGAGGTTCAAGACCCTACGTGGTTATCGGTGGCCTTTTTACCCAGCACGGCCTGTCCAGTTGCAAAGGAAAAGAGGGTTTGAGCGTGGCCGAGTGTCCTCTGCCTGAAACGTACTCCTCCTAGCAAAGCCGTGTCTTCTGCTGCGCAGCCCAAGGCTGATCCAGGAATGTAATTAATGACTCTGCTTGTATGTCGCTCTGCCATCTGCTGCGCTGCCCCCGGGCAGCCCGTGACGAGCTTCCTACGGCGGCGGCCGTGCACCATCGGTTCGGAGCAGCTGTTTGTGGGCGGGACGTGAGTGGTTGCGGAAGGCAGAGTAGTCCAGAAGGAGGCAGGCGTCTGCCTTGTCCTCGGCTCCGTGCTGACCTTGCCGCTCGGCCTGCCCTTGGCTTTCATCTTGGCCCTCGTACACCATTCCACAGGTCTGGCAGGTGTGGTTGCATTGGAGCCGTTAGGAGAAAACGGCCAGATGCTGAGCGTGGAGTGGTAGAAGCTCTAAGCGCAAGCGGGAAGCAGTGTGCCTTTTACAGTGCTGCTGAAATGAGCTTGTTCGTCTGATGTGAGGAACGCGACACTCACGGCCGAAGATCAGCCGTGAAGGGTTAGCGCCTGTGGCATGGGCAAAGGCATAAGAACGTGTATCTCACAGCGGCCCCACCAGATACAGGAAGCTGGACTAGATGGGCCTTTGGCCTGATCCAGCATGGCTCTTCTTATGTTCTTATGCCTTTGCCCATGCCACTGGCCGCCTTGTTGCCCACCCTCTGGTCACGCTGTGAGGTTTCCTTGGGTCTCCACACCTCTGGGGTTTAGGGTCCATCCGGGTCTACCCAGCTTGCTGGGCCTGCACACTGCAATTGTAAACAGAGACTACTTGTAGTGGGCATATAAGCAGAACACTCACACTTTGCATGGACAGCCTTTGGCGCACGTACAAAGGGACATGCCTTGCAAAAGAGGTTGGGATGGCCTCCTTTGTCAGTGAACGCTACTGTTCACTGAGGAGGGGAATGATGACATGAGGGTGAAGCCTTCCTCTCTTGGATTCTTTCCACCGTGGAAAGGGTTTCTGAACAAGAATGAGAGGTAGAGGCTGGAAAGTGCTGACCAAACTATAACATGCGAGCCGTTTCCAGCTGTCTGTTTAAAAAGCTTATCTGTACAGGCTTCTGTTGAGAAGCATTGTTTTTTCCGCCTTCTCGTGAATCGTGTCTTCCAAAGCAAGGGAACAAAATGGCCAAATACACGACATAGTCCACCTTATGAAAAGTTTTCTTTTGAAGATTAGCTGTTGATTGCCGCGGAAAGGAAGGTCATGGTGTCATAGCTGTATTCAGCTTTTGAGATGCTGCCAGACTCCTCGTGGTCTTTTATGCAGAAAAAAAAAGTTTCCCTCCAGAAATGGATGAAAAATGACTTCTTGACCTGTTTCTGGAAGGAGTTGAGAAGAGAAATTGGCCTCCTATCTGGCAACCCCAGTTAGGATTATTTTTTCCTAGTACGTCAGGAAAGGTATGTGGTGCTCCGATCAAACAAGGCAAGTAGCTGTATGCCCTTGGGATTTTCAGATTCTCAGGGTGATTTTTCATTGATCAACCGTTTTAAATAGTTAATCCCTGTCTTGGGGATTAACTGAACATCAGAAGGGTAATTTAGCGGCTGCTGACAGGACGGCTCATCAGCCAAGGCAAATTCAGCAGCTAGACCTTACTGACGTAGAGTTGCCATTAATGTTGACTCATTTCAGCCTGTTGACTGGGAGATCCTGAAATAGCCCAGCTCTGGGACTCTGAACACCCTTGCTGGGAGCTGCCCTTCCAAAGCATCAAGTCATGCTGGGACACAGCGTTGGAGGAGATGGGAGGATGCCCGAGGCTAGTGATGTTGGAGCGGCGGCTGCCTTTCTCATGGCGAGACCCAAAGGCTAGCTGGGGAATGTAAAGGTGAACCTGAAACAGTGCCTTTGGAGGGGAATCAAACCGCTGCACCTGGCACCTCTTTCAGCAGCGGCAAACCAGGTCCCAGGGAAACTGCCTGCTCTGGAAAGAGTTCCAGGTTCAAATTTGGAACGCCCGTTTGACCCCCCCCCCCTGCAGCTGCTCTCGAGAAGGCCAGGAAAGAGGACAATGGAGGCTGCAGTTCACTGTCTTCCCTCTAAGGAAGAAGAGCTCAGGGGCATTTGGTGGGGTACGTATAAAACTTCATTCTCTCTGGAAAATGAGGGCGCCTGCAAATGGTGTACTCTATGCCCTCCAGATACCTCCTTCGGAAAGTGTAAGTGACCCACTTCAAGGATGGAGGTGTTGCTTCTTCTGTACCTTTAGCCTTAAATAAATAGAACACTGTAAAAGTTTTGTGTTCCTCAGCACTCTTTAATTCCTGTGCCGATCCTGAAATTTTGCAGGGTTGTCACCTAGTGGTACCCGCAGGGTGTTTGCCATTTCTGTTCAAATTGCCTTAAAGGAACAGGTGCATGTGTATCCCTTTTTGACCCTACACCACTTTAAAGGCTCCCTTTCCCAAGAACTGCTGCATTGCTCTATCTGATACTTGGTAGTTTCCATTTCCACTGAAGGAGCAACTGTGCTGATCCATGTCATTTTTCTGTGAAATGAAATCATAGGTAGTTTTCTTTTGGGGGGCAGGGGTGGGGAGATCAAAATGAAGCCTACTTGTTAGATCGGGGGTGTCCAAACTTTGGCCTTCCAGATGCTTTGGACCTCTACTCCCAGAATTCCAAGCCTGTATTGCCAATGACAAAGGACTGCGGGAGTTGTGGTCCAAATCTTCTGGAGGGCCAAAGTTTGGACACCACTATGTTAGATGGAATGATTGCCCCTTCACGTAGGTGGCACCAATACACTTGAGGGCCTCGCCCAGTTTTGTTAGGAAGCAGCAGCAGAGTAGCATTTGGGCTAGATGGGGCTGTAGAAAAATCGAAGGAAGGAAGCAGGAAAGTAAGAAATGAAGGGTGGGTGGATGGTGGTAACTTGGTTGCTTTCAGATTCTTGTGTACACAGCAGTGGACAGAAATGCTCTCACTGAGCAGGAGATCTCTGCTAACCCTCCGGGTACCCCATGAGCCCAAGAACCGCAGTGTATGATTAGGGGGCAGGCAGTGATCCTAACGCAAGGAGTTGCTGAGAAGAGAAGGAACCCCCATTAACACAAGCATTTCCCTCCACTTGAGTCGCAGTAGATCAGACCCTTGAACGCTTGGGGTGCAGAAGTGGGGATGGATCTTTCAAAGAGCGTCAGAGGTCCGAAACCACTCTGTGAGTCTGGGAAGGGGAAGACTTGTTTTAAATAGCAGTTCTCGCTTGCCCTTTTGAAGGCTTGCTCTTCCACTGCCGTTGTGCCTTCAACATTTCTGAATTCGCAGGACATGGGTTGGGGGGCACAACTGATCTCACCTGTCGTTTGCTTAGCCTTCCAGCCCAGCAGCTGGCTTTGGATAGGGCCCACTGTGTCTTTATGGCTCAGAATTGTTTTTTTTTGGGGGGGGCAATGTCCCTGTCAGTTGTTGGGGATGCAGGGCAACTCTGGGCAGTGGGAGAGGGGCCAGCGACCCAGTAATAGATCTGTGCTGGTCAGTTATCCTGATTTTGTTTGTCCTTCCACATCCTGCTTTGAAGAGCTGCCTCTGTTGAACTGGAGCATCTCTGTGCCGGTGGTGTTTATGTGTTGACAGCTGTCCACCGTGCGGAGGTCATCAGGATGAAGTCACATTCTCCTGAAATGCACATTGCAGCCATTTCCTTAGTTCCATCTGCAGTTCCAGTCAGTTATCAAACCCCCTCCCCGGTACATAGGGTGGAAAATTTGAGGTTTTGAGGTTCTATGACCTATGAGGATTTACTTTCTCGGTCCAGCACACTTCCACTGGGCTGCCGAGAATATCCTTGTTGGCAGAATAAAAACATGCACAGTGAGAAGGTTGCAAACGCTTATGGAGAGTTCTTCAAAAACAAGCTGGGATTTATTATAAACAGTTCCAGAAAAACAAATGTAGAATCCTCTTACAAACATAGACAGGCACCCAGCAGATTCTTCAGAAATACGCAAAACGGAGGAAGGGATGCAGGAGTCAAGGCTCAGAGCAGGAGGAGAACAGAGGCTCAAACATTCCTCCTTAAATACACAAACACATGCACATGTGGAACTTTCTACAAGGAGATAATTCCCTTCAGGATTCTTTCCGTTGCAGCTTGTCAGCGCCTCTGGTTTCAGAAAACCCAACAGAAAATTCTCTGAGAAATGTAGCATCCCTTTTGTTCACCAGAAAGACAATGGGTTGTGCACCTTGACAGGTGAAAACTGATACCCCCCCAAGATACCCGAGTGAGTTTACAGATTTGCAACACTGCACCTGAATGAAAAGATCTTGCCGCTTCAACATCGAGCTGGGTTGACTTCTGATCTTGTCTATTGCCTCCCAAGGAAACCCCTCCCCATTACTTTCTTTCAGGGCGTACACTGGACTGGAGTGGGTAGCAGGTTGGATGCAAGTGGCCCCATTCCCTCTTTCACTTCCCAGCTTCCTCCATCCCTGGCTCAGCCCCTTTTGGGGGCAAACCAGGAGAATCGGATTCTCCTTTCAAACAAGCATATTGCCTCTCCCCCACCCCCACCCCCATGTGTCATTCTGATTTAAGGAAATCTCCCCTCACAACTGACATAAGGACATAAGAAGAGCCCTGCTGGATCAGGCCAAAGGCCCATCTAGTCCAGCTTCCTGTATCTCACAGTAGCCCCACCAGATGCGTTTGGGAGCGCAGGAGACTAGATATCTGTCTCCTGATATCACTCCCCTGCATCTGGCCCTTGAAGTGCCCCAGTTTTAAGCCTGGAGATCCTCATGGTTACTCATGACCATCCCCATCATGGTTTGTAACCTGGGATGGACATTTCCTCCAGGAATCTGTCCAATCCCCTTTTGAAGGCATCCAGGCCAGATGCCATCACCACATCCTGTGGCAGGGAGTTCCACAGACTAACAACACGCTGGGTGAAAAAATATTTTCTTTTGTCTGTTCTCACTCTCCCAGCCCTCATTTTGAGTGGATGTCCCCTAGTTCTGGTATTTTGTGAGAGGGAGAAGAGCTTCCCTCTATCCACTTTACTCATGCCCTGCATTATTTTGTACGTCTCAATCATATCCCCCCCCTCAGGCATCTTTTTTCCAGACTAAAGAGCCCCAAATGTTTTAGCCTTTCCTCATAAGGGAGGTGCCCCAGCCCAGTACTGTAATCATTTTAGTCGCTCTCTTTTGCACCTTTTCCAGTTCCATTATGTCTTTCTTGAGATGCGGTGACCAGAATTGTACACAATTCTCCAGGTGCGGCCTTACTATTGTCTTGTACAATGGCATTAAAATGTTGGCTGTTTTATTTTCAGTCCCCTTTTTGATAATCCCTAGCATGGAATTGGCCTTCTTCACCGCTGCCACACATTGGGGAGACACCTTCATGGAGATGTCCACCAACACACCAAGATCTCTTTCCTGATCCGTCACGGATAACTCAGAGCCCATGAGTTGATAGATAAAGTTTGGATTTTTTTGCCCCAATATGCATTACTTTACATTTTCCTACATTGAAACACATTTGCCATTTCGCTGCCCAATCTCCCAGTTTGGAGAGATCCTTCTGGATCTCTCCAAAGTGTGTTTTGAAAAGCAGAAATGGACTTCTGGCTGCTTCTGACTTCATTGGTAGAGTTGGTGATGGTTTAGAGGGAGCAAAAATGGGTCCCTGGGCCTCCAGAATACAGTAACACCCTGCTCTTTTGTGGTCCATATACTGCGCTCCCGTTATATCGCAGGACCACAGTACAAGTCGTGGCTCCAGCTGAATAGTGCTGGGGTGTGGGAGAATAACCTTTATTTCCCCACCCCAGCGCCAATCAGCTGGAGCCCAGGGCATGGAGAAGAGGAAAAAAAGGTTTAAAAAGCCCAGGCTTTTAAACCTTTTTCCCCCTTCCCCAAGCTCTGGGCTCCAACTCATGGTGCGTCAGATCCACCACCACCACTTGCATGGGCTGCAAGGACCACCACCCGACCTATATCTGCATATTGCGGATTTTCAATCATCACGGGACGGGTGGGTCCCAACCCCCATGATAGATGGGGGGGGGTTACTCTAGTGGCAGGCCAATAAATAAATTTTTATTTATTATTCATTTATTATGTTTCTCCAATAAATAAATTGTTATGTACCCACATTCTGCAGTACTTGGCAGGCCTCAAGAAGGATAGGCGTCAAGCAGAGAGAAGTGGCTTGCAGAGCGAGGGCAAATGACCTCTTTGGCCAAGAAATTTCCTGTGACACTTGGGAGGTGATTGCACATTGGGTTACACACTCTGTGCCCAGCATCATCTCACTTGTTTGCAGTGTCCCTTCGGGCAGAAAGAAGAAGAGAGGGGCTGGAGTGAGGGAGACAGATTTCCGCCACCTCCTATAGCAGAGCCTCTTGAACTCCAGGTGTCTTCCAGAATGAACCTTGGACCCTCTGCTTGCGGAGCAAATGCTCTGTCCTCTGAGCCGTCACCCTCATGGTGAACGAACGATATGCCCAGAGCATCCCTAGAAACACCTTGGTCCCTTTCCAGCTACTTCTACTAAATGCTCCCTTATGTACTGTAGGGTGGGTCTTGGCTTGAAGATTCAGTGGCCATTCTCCTCTTGCATTAACCTGGACTGAAGGAGCAGCTACAGTGTGGCTTTAGGTGCCTCCAGGCACCCTTATGGCACGGCCAGGTTGCTCAAGCCCTTTGAATGAGACCAGAAACCTGTCATGTTGAGTATTCTGTTGGCCATGGTCTCCAGCGGGTGCCCAGGGACGGCCTGCCTTCGTAAACAGAGGACTTGTTTACTCAGGGTTGGTGACGAGATCTTTTAGACCTGTTGTCCGTGAAGTTGTCTAGTCCATTTCCAGTGGGTGGCTGCCACTCCATTTTGCAGTTACTGGTTCTCTTGTCTTTTGGCCTGGTGGTAACAAAAGGCTCCCTCATTTGCAAATAAGCCATAGAAATTTGTGGGCCCCAATCTCCTTCCCTTACCCCTGGATATGATCTTTCTTTCCTTCTGAACAGCCCCTCATGCCTACTCCAATGATACCATGCTTCCCACCCAATGCTTGCATTGAAGAGGCACCACAGGGCTGGCAGTCTTCTCCCCCTTCATCCTGTGACTGATGTTGGCTCTCCTCTGGAGTGGGGCATTTTCTGACAGGGGAAGTGAAATAGATGAGCGGAGGCGGAAGCAGGTGGTGGCGACTGACTGGGCTTTCATGTTGCAAATCCTCCCACCTGCTCAGCATGGCCTGAGCACACGGCTCCTGGGGCAGTAGCGCCTCTCTGGCTCTTAGCTGGTCTCTTGTGTTAGTCTTGGGCCAGGGCCTAGCATATCTCCTCTCACCGGACGCTTTAGCAGCCGATCAGCTGTTCTGACCAGTGAAGCTGGACCAGCTTATTGTGGGCAATCTGGGTTTCCTTCAAGGTAGCCAGACACATTCATGGCAACTTGCTCTATTGAAAGGCCTTCAGGTCAACACATGCGGCCCACCTCGCTGCATTCAGCCCAGTCCAGAGGCATCACCCTCTGTCCAAACAGCAGAGAGCATCTTCTTCAACGGACAGATGGAACTGGTGATGACCTAGTGCAGTGTTGGTGAACCCTATGGCACGGGTGCCAAAGGTGGCCCTCAAAGGAGCCCTTTCTGTGGGCACCCGACATTGCCCCTTCACAGCCACCTGTATTCAGGTTAAATTGCTGTATTGACACTTTGCGAATAATTAGTGGGTTTTGATTCACAGTTTGGGCACTCGGTCTCTAAAAGGTTCGCCATCATTGCCCTAGTGAGTGTCTCCTTTTAGGGCCTGTTGACCAGATGAGGGAGGGCACCCTGATAACCTCCGAAAAGTCTCCGGTAAGCTTTCCCAGCAAAAGCCTCCTGGTCCTCAAACGTCTTTCTACAACTGATCTTTTCGTTCATTGAGATGACCCAGCATATGTCGGTAAATAAGCAGACGCCTGCCTGCTGGCCAGATTGAAGAGTGGTATTTGGAAACTGACAGAAGAGAATCCACACCACCGAACAAGCCAGACTCTTCTGTGTCAGCAGCAGCTGTGATCACTCAGGAGGCTTAGAGGAGCATTACAGGGGAAAAGACGTTGTAATATTTAAATCCTACTCTGATGCCTGCTCTGGAACTTGGAAGTGTGCTTGAGCTGGAGCCTGTATCAGATGGCCTGGATTTGCCTCCACCAAGCCTAAGCCACCTTGCAGATGGCCGCATGGCCGGGCTTTTAAGATGTTGCAGCTCTGAAGCCAAGGCACGCTGGGAAGTCATTTCCATGGAGTGGGCCAAGCAAATGGCTTACTGTCTCTTTAGTGCTCATATTGACTACCTGATGGCTGCACGCCCCAGGGCTGACTGGCTGACTGGTCACTCTCACTCACTCCTTGCTGGCCGTCTCTCCTCCCGTGTGGGTGTGTGGAAGCTGGTTGGTTGTTTTGTGTTGAATCACAAGTGCATCCCGTTGATCTCTCCTTTGTCTCCTCATCTCTTTGAGCTCATTCCCTCTTCCCAAAGTCTCCCCATTAACCTTTCCCCCATACAATGTTCACCCATTAACACTTCTAACTTAAAAGGTAAGACATTGTTTTACCTTCTTGAAGCCTGCCAGCTCAATGGGATTGGTAAAGTTAGGGCATAAAGTGTTCTGTTTATATACTGCCCCATCTACCACTTCAAGCAGTCTCAGGGCAGTTTACAGATTAATTACAGTATGCAGGCTATACATTGCCCCCCCCCAGCAAGTGGGGTACTCGTTTTACTGACCTTGGAAAGATGGAAGGCTGATTCAGCCATGAGCCTGCTACCTGGGATTGAACCCCCAGGTTGTGAGCCCTGTTTTAGCTTCAGTACAGGCATTTAACCACTCTGCCATGGGACCCAGTAAGCATGAAACTGCTTATCTGGCTCAGTGGCCAACCAGGTGTCCATGAGAAGACCATGAGCAGGGCATAAATACAGTTATACATTGATCTAAGCACGTTTTGCAACAGAAGGAAACATTTCTTCTAAGTTTTGCCTTGATCAATGAGCAATGTCTTGATATACAAGCACTAGAACAGGTCACATGATCACAAGTGAGCCAGTGGTGACTCTCTTTCCCTCCCCCTGCTGGATTGTGGGTGACTTTCTGGAACAGTCCGTCTCAGTTAGCCTCCAAAGCAGAGGAAGGAGAGAGGAATAGAGTCTCCCTTGCACCAGCCAGGAACATTTTCAAAGGGGAGTTTTAGGTTAGGGTTATATTTTTCTTTATATTTATATTTTTATTTAATTTGTTTTCAACATTCTTATTTTTTCAAACCATTTCTAGTCACAGGGCAGCTAGTCAAGCGTGCACAGGGCTACAAATTGCACTTTATTATTGTCACATTAAAAACACAGAGCAAAATACAGTTGTTAGTCCCAAGCACAGCAGATTCTGCAGCCAGGTAGCTAAACCAAGGTGTGGACGTGGAACTTCTAGCCAACTTCATTTGTGAGTTTTGGCATGTTGTGTGTGCAGTATGTGGCCTGTGGGACCCCAGAACAAATCATCTGTGTTTCCATTATGCAGAAATTTGCTTTGATATAAGAGTGTTTTGGTTTACAGGTCTGTTTCCAGAACAAATTATGTTTGTAAACCAGGGTATTACTGTATGCAACTGTACCCTCCTGCTTACGACACACAGTGGCCTATTCCGAGAAGGATATGGATCCTGACGCTACTGTTAGCCATTGTGACTACTAGCCGTCTCCTCCATGAATTTGTCTAGCCTTCCCTCTCTGTGTGTTTCGGCCGCTCTCTCCTATTGTGACAGCAGAGACTTGAGCTGAGCCCTGCGCTCGCTGTGTGTTCAGCAAATGACCTGGAGTTTTAATATTGCCAGAGAAGAGAAACTCCTCTCTACCTCCTCGTTGTGGTCTTGTAGCTACAGTTGGGTCCCTTTATAAGCAAAGGGAATAAATTTCTTTGCTGGCCGGGGATGGTGGGAGTTGGAATCCAACCCGCCTGGTGTCGGAGAAAATGGCCAACCACAACTGAGCATAATAGGCCCTGCTAGGGTAACTCAAACGGGGACTTACGGATCTTCCTTGCGTTGTGGGCTCCTCTTCCAACCTATTTTCCCCTCATGCATCTTTGTGGTTTGGAAAGACAGTACTATCATTTTGCAGCGTTTCACTCGAAGGGCTCATCTACTTCGTATCGAAAGATGTGTTATTCATTCTTGCCCTCCTATATTCTCACCAAGAATATTTCCACATATAAAGCCCTTTGGGATTTGGCACCAACCTCCAGGTTGGAGAGAGAGGCAGGATACCTCTCAATGCCATTTGCGGGGAATTGGAAGCAGCTGAAGACATCTGCTTGGGAATACCCTGAGGCAAATGGGGAGCCCCTGTGTGAGACAGAATGCTGAACTGGATGGGCTGTGGTGGCCTCTTCCAGCAAGGCTGTTCTTACGTTCTTATGATATGATTGGTATGAACAAAATAATACAGGGCATGATTAAAGGGGATAGAGGGAGGCTCTTCTCCCTCTCACAAAATATCAGAACTAAGGGACATCCACTCAAATTGAGGGCTGGGATTGTGAGAACAGACAATAGGGAATCGTAAGCAGGTGAAGACATCTGCTTGGGAATACCCTGAAGCAACTAGTGAGCCGATGTGTGAGACAGAATGCTGGACTGGATGGGTTGTGTGCCTGTTCCAGCAGGGCTGTTCTTATGTTCTTATGACCTCTTGGAACGTCTTTCCCCAGTTTCATCTGCCTGACCCACCAAACGCCTTCAGGCCAGGCTTCCCCAGGTAGCCACCCTGAGAGAGGCCCAAAGGTCCTGTACCATGTGTAGGGCCTTCTCCATGCTGGCACCAAGACTATGGAACCAGCTTCCGAAGGAGTTGCACCTGGCCTTTTCCCTCATTTTTAAAAAGTAGACTCTTGAAAGCTCGTCTTTTCAGAGAGGGTTTTCCATCTGATCCTGGTTGAACGTTTTGCCTCCAGCTCAGCTTTTCTGTGTTGATTTGTTAGCACCGCTGGTTGGTTCGTTAAATGCTCTTGGCACGGTTGCTGTTTGTGTTATAATTGTTTTGATGTGAAGCTTTGGTTTTAATTCTTTGTAAACCACCCAGAATACTGGTTCAGCACTAATAGGACAATAAGAAAGTCGTCCAGCTGGTTAGTAGATAATGTGACGGAGGGCGTAGGGGATAGAATGACAGATAAGATCCCTGGAGAATAGAGTTCAAATCCCCAATTGGCCATGGAAATTTACTTAGAAAGTGGAACTACCCAGTCCTTAGTTCTCTCACTTACCTTGAAAGCCCTGTCGGGGTGGGTATAAGTTGGTTTTACTTGAGGTCCTATCACAACGCCCAGTGTCCCCACTGGTTGGTAAACTGGGCTGCTCTGCAGAGAAAGCCCTCTGGAAACAATTCCTTTTCTAGTGTTCCCTAGGGAGGTCAAGAATGAAAAGGGCAGCCGTCATTGCTTTGGCTTTAGAAAACTTTCATTCAAAAGGCAGCCCTTAGGAAGGGGCTTTTGAGTGTCGAGGGGGAAAGTTTGGCCCCACGGACTGTCTCAGCGTTTTCTCGACCACTACGCACCCAGCGGCTGAGATGCTGTTTTTTTAAGGCGACAAGAACAGCGGGCAGTTATGCGTCAACGCTGAACAAAATGTGGAAAGGCTCATAAGGCCAACGTTCATGCTTGAGAAGAGACCTAAATGCGTGTTCATATTTCTCAGAATTATGTCCAGAAATTTAAGCATAAGCTCCGCTTGGGCTGTTTGTACAGCTGCTTGGAGCCGGCCCTCGAATCTAAATATTTTAAGTTATTTATGAGTCTTGAATCAGAGGGGAAAAAAAGAAAGAGATGTCCAAGACCAAGCACGCCAGGTCCATTCATCACTGAAAGTGTCGTTTTCGAGCCAGTTGCTGTTTCTTGATCAAAGAACGTGCTCCACGTGCAAAGCCATTGTTTTTCCGGGGGTGGAAATGCCTTTTCGGAGAGGCGCTCCGCTTCCAAGCAGCCTGACCTAGAGGGGACCTTGCAATGTTCCTGTTGTTCGTGGAAAATCTGACACTCTTGGACCGGGTGATGAGGACCAGCAACCAAGGATCCAAAGTCAGGGCAACTGGTGGAAATAGGAAGGCCAGAAAAACACGGTGGGATCATGGAGTTAGGAAAACTCCTCTCCCGCCCGCATTTTCCCCTTTCAGTTTTTAATATCACTCATAGTGTGTCTGCTCTTTTTATGTGGGAAAAGATCAGTGTTTTTTTCCAAGGCAGGTGAGGGGGAGGAGGGCATTGAGGAGCAGAGTTACAGCATTTCTAGTGAGAGAATGGGGAGGTGTTGGCTTTCTTTCCATTTCCCTAGCAGCACAAAGCCCTTCCAGGAAGGACCAGCCAAGCCCTCCCTCTGACACGAGCTGTGCTTTTGTCCCATCCAACGGCCGGGAGAGGTGAGAAGATGGACTACAGGGGCCAGTTCCTACATAAAAACATAAGAACATAAGTACAGCCATGCTGGATCAGGCCAAAGGCCCATCGAGTCCAGCTTCTTGGATCTCACAGTGGCCCCACCAGATGCCTCTGGGAGCGCATGAGACGAGATCTCTGTCTCCTGATACCATTCCCCTGCATCTGGCCCTTGAAGGACCCCGGTTTTAAGCCTGGAGATTACACATCTACATCATGGTTTGTCACCTGTGATGGACTTTTCCTCCAGGAATCTGTCCAATCCCCTTTTGACGGCATCCAGGCCAGATGCCATCACCACATCCTGTGGCAGGGAGTTCCACAGACTAACAACGCGCTGGGTGAAAAAATATTTTCTTTTGTCTATTCTCACTCTCCCAACCCTCAATTTGAGTGGATATACTGCTGGTATTTTGTGAAGGGAGAAGAGTGTCCCTCTATCCACTTGACTCATGCCCTGCATTATTTTGTATGTCTCACTCATATCCCCCCTCAAGCGCCTTTTTTCCAGACTAAAGAGCCCCAAATGTTTTAGCCTTTCCTCATAAGGGAGGTGCCCCCAGCCCAGTAAAGACCCTCAGTGCATGGTTCCCCCACTTCTCTAGGTCAGTGTTTTTCAACCTTTTTTGGGCAAAGGCACACTTGTTTCATGAAAAAAAATCACGAGGCACACCACCATTAGAAAATGTTAAAAAATTTAACTCTGTGCCTATCAGACACACACAAACACACTTCTCCCCCCCCCAAAAAAAAACAACAACAAATCCATCCTCCAGCCCAGGCCCTCCCAAGGCATCCCTATCAAAATGTCCGCCTGCCCTCACCTTCCCCCTCCCTCCTCCTGGCACTTTTTTTTCAGAGGAACTTGCAAACCCAGGAAGGTGGGGCTGGGGGAAGCTCTTCATATACGACCCCCCAACCCCCATCTTTTACCCCTTCCGGTATAAGCCTCCCTTCTCTCCCCCCCCCTCGCCTCCTTCCAGCCAGGCAGCCACAGGGCCCGGAAGGGACCCCCCCATCCCCGTCTCCTCCCTAGGTCCTAGGAATCCCCTCCTCAGCTTCCCACGTCCTCCCCTTTATTTACCCCACACACAAAAAAAAATGACCATTGTCAACGGCCACCCGCTCCCCACCCTTAAAAGAGGGGTGCGCACATGCGCTCCCACCTGGCTCGGCAGGGGCGCGCGCCCACCCTCGGGAGGCAAACAGCGAGTGCGCGAGGCGGGGGGAGGGGGGTTCGGTGAGCGAGGAGGGGGAACCAACCCCAAGAACCTTTAAGAGCAGCTTCTGGAGCGCCCTTTCCAGCTCTCTCTCACTCTCCAGTCTCCTCCTCCTCCTCGTCCCTTAGCCCCTCGCCGGCCCGCAAAGCACGCCGGGAAAGGTAGTCCGCTCTCCTCCCCAGGACCGCGTCTCAGACCTGCGGGAGGAACTACATCTCCCAAGGAAGCCTTGCGGCAGCCGGCTTCTTTCTGGACACCCCGCCTTCCTCTGGCTCGCCGGCGCTGCACCGCTGCCTTGGTCGCGAGTGGGATGCTGGGGGGGGCATTGCTGGTGTAGGGAGATTTTTTTCCACGGCACACCAGGCAACATCTCGCGGCACACTACTGTGCCGCAGAACAGTGGTTGAAAAACACTGCTCTAGGTCATGGAGCCGGGTGTTTCTGCAGTCCTCCTCTTCCTCCTCCTCCCAGAAGTGGGGAGAGAAATAGCCAGGCTATTCAGGTCCCTTTTGCTTTTAGGGAAGTGAGAGCAGAAGCTGGCTGTTTTTCATTCCTCCCTCCCCCTTTGCTCTCCCTCCTTCCTCAATCTTGCCTGGTTCTCTCACAGCACAGCATCCATCACTGTCTCCTGGGCTCATGGATTACAATTTCTAAGCACCGACGCCTTGGCAGAAAGGCTATCTGTAGACTCAGCTGTATCGGCCTCCTGTCTCTAAGCCTGTTGAGGTACAAGAGGTTCGCTCTCTATCTCTTCTTCGGGGCAACGCAGAGGAGCTCCTTAATGGGGTGCTTCTTGGTGGCAACTTAATAGACTGAACCAGAGTGATTCCCCCCCCCCCTTTCACTGACAGTCTCGGCAAGGATGCCTTTGCTTGTGAAATGGAGAGTCTGGTTTTTGCATCACAAAACTGTGGCTCTGGAAGGACCTGGGTTCTCTTTCCTCTGCCGCCCCCTCGGTGGTGGAGCCTCCGGCTACTGGGGCACCAAAGGGAGGTCAGCATAGTGGCCCAGTCCAAACGGCAGCACCAGAGATCATACCACCCCTCTGCAGGGAGTCAGAGTTCGCATGAAGAGGGTGGGGCAAGGGAAGAACCTGGTCATCACCTTTGTGGGAGAGTGGTAAGATTTATTGTTACAGCGTCAAGCCAAACATAAGATAAAACAGAATAGAGCAAAGCACAATACCATATACCGGGGGTCTGCAACCCGCGGCTCCGGAGCCGCATGCGGCTCTTTGGAACCTTTGCCGCGGCTCCAGGAGGTTCCCCTCGTGGAAGGGGTCCCGTGGCATTTAAACTAGGACCACAGGGGAAACTCCAGCTCGCCGCCGCCGTCCTCCTCGTCTTCATCTTCCTCCTCCTCCTCCTCCTGGTGCTGCTGCAGCCGCTGCTGCTGCCGCCGGTGTGCCACCGGCTCCTCGGCCATGGCGAAGGCTCCTGGGCCGGCCAGGGCCAGGATGGTGGCGACGGCAGCGGCGTTGGAGGGGTGGTGGGGGTGGCATCGGTGGCCGCCGGGGTCTCCTCCCACCACAGGGGTCAGGGGCCGCTCAGCAGCAGCAGCAGCAGGAGGAAGCCACGCGTGTTGGTAATCCTCCTCCTCCTCCTCCTCCCCCTCCTCCCGCCACCGCCGGCAGTGGAGGAGGTGGAGGCGGCAGCGGCGAGGGGGAAGCGGGCACAATGGCCGCGCCCCGCCGGGAAAAGGGCGAGGGGAGGCGGCGGTGGCCAGGCCCAAGCAGCCGGTCGGTTCGTGGTGGTGGTGGTGGCGGCGGCGGCGGCCTTGATGGACAAAAAGGGGGTCCGAAAGCAGAATGGAGGAGCGGACCGGGGAGATCCACGGTGGCCCAGCGCGCCACTCGCCCTCCCGCTTCTTTCAGCCTCACCCGCCCCTTCCCTCAGTCTCCTTCACAAGCCAAACTTTGCCCACACACGCACACACACCACGGCTGCAAGAAGTGTGTGTGTGTGTGTGTGTGTGTGTGTGTGTGTGTGTGTGTGTGTGTGTGTCGCATCACCCGCCCCTTCCCTCCGTCTCCTTCACAAGCCAAACGCACACACACCACGGCTGCAAGAAGGGTGTGTGTGTGTTGGGGGAGATCGCCGCCGCCCGCTTCCAAAAAAAGGGACCAGCCGCGGGGTCGCAGGCCCGTCCTTTCAAAGCACAGGCCCGGAGCGCGGATCATCGCCTTACGGCAGCTGGCCCAGTGCCCGGTTGCTAAGGCGGAACAGCGAGAACGGCGGCAGCAGTTGTATATATTTGTTTTAAATGTCGCAATGGTTTTGCGGCTCCCAGTTTTTTTTTCCCGTCGGAAACGGGTCCAAGTGGCTCTTTATGTCTTAAAGGTTGCAGACCCCTGCCATATACATTGGCTGGAAAGTTTAAAAGCTGGCGTACATTGCAGCGATCAATGTAAAACTGATAGAAAGTGCAAAAATACTTCATGACAACAAATATAACCATACAAAACCAAGGTGTAAGAATTTAGTGATCTATTCTGGCTGCTGTGACATGCCGCCCAGAATTTTGCCACCAGTTCGGTAGTCGTCCGACTTCGGTCAATTAGCAATTGATTACAATAGTCCGAGTCCAATTGGCCTGCCATATCTTTTAAGAGCGGTGTGATGTATTTTGCCCAGATCTTTTTGTGCCTACTGCATTTGAGCATCATATGCTCAATGGATTCTATCTCATCAGAGCCACAAGGGCAGATTCTCTGTTCCCTCGGGATGCTCTTAAATCTGCCTTCCAACACCACAGAAGAGAAAACCTCAAACCTGGTCAGAGTAAGGGCTTTCCTAAACTTATACATCTCTAGCTGTGATAGAAGGGCCATGGGGAGCAGGCAATATTTGTGTATATCTGACACTCTAAAATTGGGACAACTACAGTGGACTCTTGTATAACAAACAGTTTGTATAACATAAAAATTGTACAACATAAAATATTCTGGAGAAATTTGCTTAACAAAATCTCCCATGGGGTGAATCCATACAACATAAAAATGGTCCTGATTGGGGATCATAGAATCCTAGAGTTGGAAGAGACCTCAAGGGTCATCCAGTCCAACCCCCTGACATGCAGGAACCCCCCATCACAATATTTCCGACAGATGGCCATCCAGGCTCTGCTTAAAAACCTCCAAAGAAGGAGACTCAACCACCCTCCTTTGGGGCAGCATATTCCATGCCGAATAGCTCTAACTGTCATGAAGTTCTTCCTAATGTTCAAATGGAATCTCTTTTCCTGTAGTTTGAAACCATTGCCCCGAGTCCTAGTCTCTGAAGTCATGGAAAACAAACCTGTTCCCTCTTCAATATGACATCCTTTCAAATATTTAAACATAGCTATCATATCCCCTCTCAGTCTTCTTTTAGAGAGGCTAAACATTCCCAGTTCCCTAAGCCATTCCTCATAAGACATTTCCTCCAGACCCTCAACCATCCTGGTAGCCCTCCTCTGCACCCGCTCGAGGTTGTCAATATCCTTTTTAAGTTGAGGTGAATACCACTGTGTTAAGATCTGCCTGTCTCTGTGGGAGAGTGTTTGCAGGTGGGAGGCCTCGTTGAGGTCTGTTCCTTGGCCACTTCTCCAGTTGAAAGGATCCCAACTTCTTCAGGGCTCAGGCCAACAATTTCCGTGTCCTTATTATTGACAGTGTCCTGCCATCCTTGTTTTGGTTGTCCACATGACTGGTGGCCACCAATGTTCAGGTGGTAGGCAGCTTGGTCAGTGGTGGAAGGTGTTGCTTGGGAGAATGTCACAGCGGAGCTGGCTTTCTCTCATCTTCTCTGTCTTGGAGACCACACCCAGTTGCTGCTGGGTAGTAGCCGTTGTGAGGTGGTTGGATCAGGAGACACCTCATATCCAACAGAACGTATGCATTTCCATGGCATGGAGGCTGTCTGTCTACGCCCATTGCTGCTTCCCATCACTCGGTGCCATTACAGTGCCACAGGGCAGACGGTTGTCTCATAAATCTTGGATTTGATGCAGTTTGGCAGTTGTCTATTGCAAAGCACACGAGTGAGTTCTCGCCAACGCAACCGGGCCACATTCACCCTTGCTTACATGTTGCCAGCGATGCCACCATGGCCCTCGAGATGGGACACAAGGTATTTGGAAGATACCCACCTTCTTTAGGTGTTTTTTTTTTGGGGGGGGGCTTTCCATGGGTGGCATCAGGTGCTCAGGTTTTAGGGGGAGTCCAATGTGGTTGAGGTGGTCTTTCCGTGTCTGAACTTGTCATTGAAGGTTGTTCCTACTGGTAGTTGCAAGCGTGGCACGGTGTAGTGGCACCATGTGGAAGAATGAACCCTCACCACTGCCACAGGGTTAGATGACAAGATAGGCAAATGTCCTGACTAGAGAAACAAAATCCCCCCATGTGTGTGCATGTGTGTGGTGGTGGGGGAGAGAGAGAGAGAGAGAGAGAGAGAGAGATGCAGGATGGGTTTCCATCACAGCCACCAGTGTGGGGTATTTCTGTGAGGTTGCCTGTGTCTGGTGACCACTCATCTCTTGAGTCCTTAGCCCAGTGGATGCTTAGGAGGAAGAGGAGGCCTTGTGATGGTGCCCCCACCTCACCCCATCTTCCTGCTCCTTGGTAGGAGGAGTGTTTCCTGTCCCGGGCGCTCCAAGGCTTTGCCAGTCTATGGCCACCTGGGGAGTGGAGGGCAAGGCCCACTGAACACTCTGGAATGGCCTCCGTGACAACGTGGGGCAGAATGCTACCAGAATGTGTTGGGCTCCCGAGTGGCTGTGATCTGGATCTGCTGGAAGGCTTTGGCCATGGACCTTTTCTGGAAAGCCCCCCAGGGCCCCCCCTCTCTCTTTCTCTCTGTTTCAAAACATTTTCTGGAGGCTACAATTAACTCAGCTGAAACATTTTGTGGAAACGAGCGTGGGTGTGGATCTGGAAAGTATGCCCAGAGTGGGTTGAGCGATATACCGTATATACTCGAGTATAAGTCGACCCGAGTATAAGTCAAGGCCCCTAATTTAACTCCCAAAAACTGGGGAAACGTGTTGACTCAAGTATAAGTCGAGGGTGGGAAATGCAGCAGGGCCTGGCAGCTCCTCCTTTGTGAGCTGGGGGAGTGGTGTGTGATGTTTAAAATAACTTTTAGTCATTGATGCAAGTGCTTGGGTCAGTGGCTAAAAGTCATTTTAAACATCGTGTGCCACTCCCCTGTGATGCAGAGGGGGGTCATGAGAAGCGGCATGCAATGTTTAAAATGACTTTTAGCCACAGTTGACTTGCCTCAGTGGCTAAATGTATTGACCCGAATATAAGCCAAGGGCTCCTTTTTTCAGCCCAAAATTAGGGCTGAAAAACTAGGCTTATACTCGAGTTAATTAAACATGCAAACTTTTGTTTGGGAAGAGTCTCAGCACTTACAAATACCTGCGTAGGACACACTTCGTGCCATTTAATATCCAAATTTTAGCCAACTGGGAGGCTTGTGTGCATGTCCGTGATACGTGTAACTGCTTCCTAGGGATGACATTGGGCGCTTTTACATGACCCCTAAGATCCGCTGGCAACTTAAATTCAGACCAGAGATCTTGGGGGTTTGCTCCTCTTGCTGTGTTCCCACCCCTCCACACTCCCTTGCTCCTGTCTGCGGTGAGTGGAGGGAGAAAAAAAAAAGGGAGAAAAGAATGCAGGCTCACCTCCACTCTGCCATCGGGAGCTGCCCCGGGGAGCATTCCAGTCTCTTAAAGGGGCAGGGGGGGCAAAACAACAACAACACACAAAAAAAACAGAAGGCGAGGAGAGCCCGGCACTCACTGCTTTGCAATCCGCATCACAAAATTTTCACCTTTGGAGACCAGGTACTTGGAAAATGTGCTGGGATGTGCTTAGGTGGGCATGGTCGTACTTAATTTTTTTTTTAGTCTGGAGCTGGTGGGAAAACAATTTTAAGCTCCGCATCTGGGAGCCCTTTGCCTCAGATTTTAGGGGTCGTGTAAAAGCGCCCTTTATTACGGTGAAAAAAGTTAACTGCAACTTTTAAAGAGCTCAGTTTGGTTTTTTTTTTATTTGCAATGCCTCCAATTTTAGGAAACGGATCATTTCTATAAAAGAATCCCATCTCACGCCCACTAGCCATAAAAGCGGGCTGTCCACCTTCTGCCCAGTGAACATTTTCCACATTTTCCCACTTGTGTTCCCTGTCGACAGAAGCCACCTACGTATATTTTTCTTCCCTCACTCAACCAGATAGAGGTGGAGGCCTCTTGGGAAGAGGCCAGGCATAAATGAAAGGAATGAATAAGCTGAGGCTGCTTTCGAAGTGGTGCTTCCCTGGGAGGTACAGAGGACATGGGCCTGAACGCCCACCCAGGGGGCCTTAGGGCCTCCCGTCAAAAAGCCAGGCTGAAGTGGAATTCTGCTTTCAGGTTCTTAGGTTCAACCCTGATAATGAGCTTCAGCACCTTTGGTTCAACAGGATGCCCCGGGGGCGCCAGCGGTGAAGGGTGCCTGGAGGTGGCCTTTCACAGCTCCCGACCTTGCTTGGGCCCTTCCTCCTTCTCTGTTGAGCACTGGGGCCCTTTGAGCTTGGAATCCCTCCTCCGGACCTTCCCTGTCCTCTTTGGCGCTGCACCTTTTGCATGGCAGTCAGTGGAAGAATCGTCTGTTGCGTTTCGTGGTCTTGCAACCTGCGCAGCTTAGACATACAGTGCCAAAGGAAATCCATATCGGTGTTATCGGCTGGAGTGGGCGAAAGCGTTTCGCGCTCCCCCCCCCAGCACATGTGCAGAGCCTGCCAGGGGCACCACAGTCAGGTCCATAGTGGTGGTGCTGTTCTTGCAATCCATAGAGGGATGCGTCGGCCAGCAGGTCTGGGAAGCTCAGGTCCTTCTCTGGCACCTCCTGCGAAACAGTTCGTGGGGTCCACATACAATACGAGCAGGGTGTTCGAAGCTCAGGGTCAACCAGCAACCCGGCATCTCATCCCAGCTCTTTTGCCACCCCTTGTCAGCATTTGCAGGCACTCTGGTTTTGTAAAGGCTGCATGGTGTGTGGATCAAGTGGCCTCTCTTGCCCTGTGGATGTGACACAGAGAAGGGAGAAATGAACGGCCACCCTGGTCCGGATCTTCATGGCTTGGTTCCCCCAGGCAACGTTTGACCCGAGGTGGCTTTCTGTTTTCCTGTGCTGTTTGCTGTGGCTGGATTTGTGGATTTCCCGCGTACGAGTGCGGGAGCTGCCCGAGAGTGTGGCCAAGCCTGCCAGTGGCTGAAAGGGCCCCTCTGCCTCGTGTCGGGAGTGGAGCTCTCTTCCTGGAGGCTGCAGACTGGCCGTCTGGCAGGGGAGGGATGCCGAGGGGGGAGGACCTGCAGGGCTGAGGCTCACCCCTTCTTCCCTTGTGTTTCTCTGATTCCAGGAGTACAAGCAGAAGCTCGCTCGGGTCACGCAAGTCCGCAAGGAGCTGAAATCTCACATCCAGAGCCTGCCCGACCTGTCCCTGTTGCCCAACGTGACAGGAGGGCTGGCCCCTCTGCCCTCTGCAGGGGACCTGTTCTCGACTGACTAGACTAGGGCACAAGGGTGTGCCTGCATGACCTTCCCACCCCTGCTCCACTGAACGCCCGCAGAGAGCATCCCCTCCAGGCGATGGGCCGTCCTCCAAGGGAAGCAGCGACGCTGGAAGCGCGGGAAGAGGCCCTCCTCGGATCTCTTGGCAGGACCTGCTCCTTGGGACGGGGCAGGTGTGACTCTGTGTGTGTGTGTGTGTGTGTGTGTGTGTGTGTGTGTGTGTGTGTGTGTGTGTGTGTGTGTGTGTGTGTGTGTGTGTGTGTCCCTCGTGCGTGTCAACACAGTTGTGTTGGCTTGGCTGCTGTCCTCTTTGCACTTCCAGTTTCCACCACCCGCCTGTGCAAGTTGTGTGTCCAAAAAAAAAAAAAAAAAAAAGTTGATTTATGGTTTGGTCCCCCACCCCATCCTGACCCCCCCCCCAACTGTATAAAAAGAACTGGGTTGTTTCTGAATTAGTTTGGTGTGTGTCAAGCTTAATTTCCTGGTCCTCACGGTGTGAAGGCAGTCGCCTGGCTGAGGCTCCTGCTGTCCAGGTGGAGGAGCTGCTTTTTTGCAGCACGTGCGTGCGTGGGAAGGGGCGCAGGCCTCTCCAAGGGGCCAAAGGGCCGCTGTCTTGGATGATAGCCAACTCAGCCTTCTTGCAGCACCAGCCGCCATCGGCAGACTTTGCCCGGCCTCCTCGGTCTGTCTTGTGTCCGGCCTGGCCATCCTGCTGCATTTCCCAGTGACAAGCGTTGGGATTTTAGTCAGCGGGTATAGACGGCTTTCTGTAGGACATCCTTCCTCAAGGACGACAGTCTCCCTCTCGTAAAGCGGTGCCAAAGCCCTGCCCGTTCAGTTCCTCTGTAGGTGGGTTCATTTGGCTGCCCTTGGAGGAGGGTTGCAAGAAGACGCATCCGAGAAGGAGCAGCCGTCGGGCCATTGAGCAGAACAGGCAGTCCCCTCGGAGACGTTCCTTGCAAATTGTGCTGGCCGGGGGTCCGCGTTCCTCTCTTGGTTTGTTCTTTCCCCTCGACCAGCTGGCCACGTCAGCAGGGCAGCAAAGTGGGTGCGTCGGCACCAGCCTTTCCTGAATGGCACCCTCTAAATGTTTTTTAGACTGCAGCTCCCACAGGTCCAGGTCCAGTGGTGGGCGAGTGGGAGCCCACGGGATTGGGAAGCTCCCAGCTACACCAGGTGTGGACAGGCTTCTGTTCCCATTCTGTTCCCATCCACCTACCCAGGGTTCGGTGGAGCGGAAGTCCAAAGCATCTGAAAAACCAAAGGTAGCGGGTGGAGATGGAGCCCACACTTGCACTGACTGATGGTTTTTTTTTGGGGGGGGGTCTCATTTCCCCTCTTAAAGCAGGTCTCCCACACACACCCCACCCCACCACAATACACAGGGAATCGCAATAGCTGTCCTTCCATTCTTGGAGGAGAGGAAGGGTCTCCCTTTGGCCTTGACGGGAGAGTCTTGCCCCTTGTGCATCTTCCTTCTGTTTGGCCTGGAAATATCCAATACCCTAATTTATTTCTTAGCAGAACCAGCCCCAAAGTGGCATTTCTTTGCACACTGCAGGGACCGAGCAGTTTTGACGCCCATGTTCTTCACGGGCAGACCTCCTTCCCCAGATGACGAGGGTCCAACCTTGATCCCTTTCCCCTTAGCGGATCTTGGGAGTCATGGGAGAAACCTCGTGCGTAAGCCTGGGCTTTGCAGCACAATTTTGGTGGGCCGGCTGTTCCATGTTTGTTTTGTTTAATGCAACTGGAAGGAAACCAGGGAGAGCCCGTAGTCACGGGGAAGGTGGGGGTAGGGTGGTGCTTCAGGGGCTCTTGCATTGAGAGCAGATCCCCCTCCCCAAGGCGCTTTCTTAAATCTGTATATGAATTGATCTGGAAATAAAGATTTAGAGATATAGGCTGCCGTTTTAGCAGCAGTATATTCTGAAATGTCTCATAAATATATTTTTGAATAAAGAGGGTGTCATCCAAGCAGGGAGTGAGTAGCCTTTTCTTTGTCTCGCAGTTTCTCTGCCACCCGGAGTGGAAGCGCTTAAGAGATGGTTTCAGAGCTTTTTTTCTGGAAGCACGACCCTGGCTCATGAGACTCAGAAATATGGATCCGATCCAAGTGTGTTTGCTCTCAGATGGCATTTTCTCATTCTGCAGGGTTTTCTGAGCCTGTGGATTGATTTCTTCAGAGATTGGGAAGTCGCAGGCTGATATGTTCTGCACAGAGCAAAGGGGTGTCTGCATTGCATTGTCTGCCCTGAGCTGACAGTCTTTTCTCCTGCAGAATTGCAGGTACTAAATGCTGGATATTAAACGGCTGGAAATCAGCTTTCATAGACAGTACCTGAATGCGTACAAAGAAGCCACCAGTCAGGGTAGAGAGAGAGAGGCGTTGAACTCGCTGTGAGATGCCCTTTTTCTCTCTAGTGAGAGAATTGCATCTCTCAGGATGTTTTCTAATCTAGGGGGAGGGGAGCTTTTGTAAATGCTGGTGGTCCTAAGCTGAATCCTGCCACCTTCAGGTAAAAGCTGCAGCTGTGACAGGACAGGGAGAGTTGGATTTTGGCATAGAAGGCAGGATAGACTGTGAAAAGGGAGTCCTTTATTTATTTATCTACTCACTTATTTATTCATTTATTTATTTATTCATTTATTTGGTTTATATGCCTCCCATCTAACCAAAGGCCACCTTGGACGGTTATTTGCCCCAGTGGTTCAAAAGGACTTCATCGTGAATTATCTGAGACTATCCGTAGGTGCAATTAATTTGAAGATTTATTTAAATCAAACAGGTAAACAGAATAAGATACATGAAGTGAAGGCATAATATAAAAGAGAAGAAAGGAAAATCAGTGGATTTCTGGCATATTACAACGCAGTGATGGCATGAAAAGTGCAAAGCAGAACAACCCATATTGTATCAGATGAAATTACAGTTAGACAGAATCAGCCAGAGTTTTGTAAAACACCATATTTGCCCCTGATTTTCCTGTTAAGCACTTTTGAAGCTCAGTGTTCAATAGTCTTTGGCCTAAAGATGAGAGGTGAAGACTTTTTATTTTATTATTTTTATTAAAGAAGAAAAGACACATTTAAGGCATAAATTAAAAAAAGACAACAACGCAACATAGAATCTCCCAAAAGGATTCACTAAAAATCTGCAGAAGTACAAATAACACGAGGAAAATTGGGCTGAAATGCACTTCAGTGTGGAGGATTGTGACTTGGGGGGTCTGAGCCCCCTGGTGCAAAGTGACAGTTGCTTTTTGCCCCACTGACACTCCTAATTTCCCGATTCTGATCAAATTCCTTACCCCCACTTTTAAAATTTAATCCTGTTTTGGTAGATGGCAAGTCGGCAGAAAAAGTGCCTCGTGTCACCTTTCTTTATCCCCAGAGACTGGATCGTTCCTCCCTCCCTACCGCATCCCGATCTGACGGTAGCATCTTATCAGGGTTCGCTCTGGGTCTGCAGCCTTTGGAAGTATCCAAAGCATGCCTGTCCTTAATGCTTGTCCATCCTCTTCCAGGTCAGCCAGAGCTTTGTTGCCACAGTAATCGCGTATTGTATCTTTTTAAAAAACATTTATTCCTCATACAAAAGTCCAGGCTGGAAGGAATCCAGGGCCATTTGGCCAACAGGAAACAGCTGATTATGCTGTTTATGAAACACTAAATATTTCCTGAGAGGGTAGCCGTGTTAGTCTTTTCAAGAATTCCAGGCAAAAAATCAAAGAAAAACAAAACAAAACATAAGACACAAAACATGTGGCACCTTAAAGACTAACTTTCATATTTTAGTGTAACGTTTCGTGGATAAGATTTCCTTGATGTCATTCCACTGGCCATCCACTTCACCGGCCAGTCACCTAATCCACAGGCCACCCAGCTGGTGACTGGGCGAGTCCATTTGTCCGCAGGCCTTTTCCTCCAGTGCCCGTCACTTGATCAGCACCCGCCTTTTATGATCCAAATACCTCTCGGGCTACATACTGTCCAGAAGCGAGCCCCACCTGCAACGCTGCTGTCGGAGCCACGAGCAAAGTGGCTCTCTTGGAGAGATGACCCTTGCCTGTAAAGTATGCCTCTTAGTCCGGCTTCCTTCAGCCTGCTGCTCTTCAGGAGCTTTGGACTACAGTTACCATCGTCCCCATTAAGGCTGTTGGAATCTGCACTCACACCTATAGAATCAGAATCATAGAGTTGGAAGAGACCTCCAACCCCTGCCAGGGCCATCACAGTCCAGATGACCATCCAGCCTCTGCTTAAAATTTATTTATTTATTTATTTATTATTGCATTTATCCCGCCCATCTTCCCCATCACAAAAGGACTCCCGACAGATGGCCATCCAGCAAACAAACTGAAACAATGCACCCTTTAAATCTAGCCTCACCGCTGCAAAAATGTCCTCCGGGGAAAAAAAAAGGTTAAGGTTAAAAACCTCCAAAGAAGGAGACTCCACCACCCTCCTTTGGGGCAGCATATCATTCCACTGCCAGACAGCTGTAACCGTCATGAAGTTCTTCCTAATGTTGAAATTGAATCTCTTTTCCTGTAGTTTGAAACCATTGCCCCGAATTCTAGTCTCTGAAGCCATGGAAAACAAACCTGGTCCCCTCTTCAATATGACAACCTTTCAAATATTTAAACATGGCTATCCTATCCCCCCCCCAGCCTTCTTTTTGAAAGGCTAAACATTCCCAGTTCCCTAAGCTGCTCCTTGTGAGACATCTCTTCCAGACCTTCGACCATCCCGATTGCCCTCCTCTGGACCTGCTCCAGGTTGTCAACATCCTTTTTAAATTGAGGCGCACAGAACTGGACACAGTTGGAAAGCTGCCTGAGGGAGCAACAGTGAGGAGGTGACTTCCTTCCGTCTTGGCCATCCAAGAGGCATCCAGATTAGCTCAAGTTTTTACACTTTCTGCATATCATATGAATCATATGAATCATAGAATCATATGAATCATGAATCATATGATTCATAGAATCATAGAGTTGGAAGACATGGTGTCCCTTTTCACTGTTTTCTAGGTAAGGAGCATAGTACTCGGAGGTGTTTTCCCTCAGGGCTGGGCAAGTTGCCCAAGGCCACACTGGCTAGCTCTGTTCTCAGGAGACACTGTAGGGAATCGAACTTCCCACCCCTAAACCTGCACCTAGGAACCTAACGCCCTGAAGTTTCCAGACAGCTAGAATAACCATATGCTACCAAGGCAATTCTGACTTATGGTGACCCTTTTCCAGGGTTTTCCAGTTAGAGAGGTTCTCAGAAGTGGTTTACCCTTTTCTTCTGGGGGAGGGGGTGCCCAGGGACTGGTCTGTTGTAACAATCAGGAATAAAACATTGCCAAAATCAGGGCAGCTGGATGCTGGAATAGCCCTATTACTGGAGTAATGGGAAAATGCTTTGAAGAACACACATACACACACGTGTCCAAACCAGTGGAGCCTGCCTCCATCCGAAGAGGCCCCATTTTATTAATTACTCTAACATAACTGATTAGCATAGCTGATTATATCATTTCTTTGTGGCAGGGCAAAAAAAAAAATCGCCAAATCTAGTTAAAGAGGTGTTGCATAGAAAGGCTACATTAATATGCATTTCTACGTGTAGGTATAACTATGTGTCTACTTTAATTGGTAAGCTTTAGCTTTGTGATAACAGATAGTGCCCTAATTGGCAAACTTAACTAGTAATGATAGAAGACAATGATCGCTTTTGGGCAAGCTTAACTAAGGAATAATAAGGAATAATGAGACAAGAGAGAGGGGGCTAGTGGGTTGACACAATCTTCATGCTCTTGCAGAGAAGTTCGGACTTTGGCCACCAGATGCTGTTGCTTCTGAAATGGTTCTGAATTAAAATGGTTCTGATTATGTCAACGCAGAAGCTTATCCCAACACTGGTCAGCTTTTTGACCCAAGGCCATGCAAGCTGGCTGGTCTCCCAGGAATCCTTGAAAGCAATCCAACTCCCATCCTCTGGCTCTGCGGCCCAGGATCCCTCTCAACAGCCAGCAGGAGGTGGTAAATGTTCATGACCAGAGAAGGTTATGTGGATTGTGGGAGAGGGGAGCTCTCCCGTTCAAAGGAAAAGGTAAAGGTTTCCCCCACACGCACACATGTGTGCTAGTCCTGTCCGACTCTAGGGGCAGTGCTCATCTCCATATTCAAGCCGAAGAGACAGTGTTGTGCACGTCCATGGCCTCGTAGCTGGCATGGCTGCAAGGAAACACTGTTTTACCGTCCTACTTTTTACAGCAGTACCTATTTATCTACTTGCATTTTACATGCTTTCGAACTGCTAGGTTGACAGGACCTGGGGTTATCAGCAGGAGCTCACTCCGCTGCGTGGCACCTGGTATTCAAACTGCTGAGCTGCCAACAGTTTTAGTAGCCTTGGAAGATTAGAGTTGCATTTGAATACTTTGCATGGCTGCATGCATGCCTTCCTGGCATGTGTCCAAAGAAGAGAGGAGCTGGGAGCCTCCACAAGCTGGATGTCAATTTATCTTCACCTTTAATACACAACATAAGATGTTGCACCTTTTCTCTTTTTTTTGGCTGCTGCACGGTGAGAGCTTTTGCCCCCCCCCGGTGCCCTTGAGCGGGACTTCTTGGTCAACTAACGAGATGCCAAGCCTTCCAGTACAAATCGCCTGACTCCCTGGTGCCCACGGTGGTCTCCAGCCTCGGCCAAAGCAGCTCGGGACGCTGGATAGCATGTCAAGGGCTGCAGCTCTGCTGCTTCCGTGATATTCGTAATCATCTCCAAGCGCTTAAGTATTTGAGCCTGCCACCTATTCGACCCTCTCCTTCTCCTTCCTGGGTATCAAGAGAAAGCTTAAAACAACTTGATTCCGCTCATTTGTGCTTCAGCCAAGCGGCTTATCCTTTCTCGGCCGCATTGCAGGCTGCCGTTTCCAGCTTGCTGAGCCCACTGTTAACGGGGGACAGAGCGCAGGCTTTGTCAGGCTTGGTTGAAAGAGACTTGTATGTCTGGAGTCAGTCGGCGTGTGGGCCTCTGCTGCGGTTGTGTACCTGGGCCTTGTTATCTCTCGACATCTGGAGCTGTGTCCGCTTGCCTCAAGGTTGCATGCTGCGAGATTCCACTCAGAGGCTGAGTTTTCATCTTCAGGCTCATCCTTAATTCCTCCCAGCAAAAGGACATCTGTGCGAGGCACAGTTTTTACACTTCAATGTGCCCTACACACAGCTTAGTTTCTGCTGACATCAAAACGGTGGCTGAAGTCAAAGGACCAACTGCAGTCTGAGCATTAAAAAAAATTCACTTGAGCTCTTCAAAAAAGCTAAGATCATGGCCACTGGTCCCATCACCTCCTGGCAAATAGAAGGGGAAGACATGGAGGAAATGACAGAGTTTATTTTCTTAGGTTCCTTGATCACTGCAGATGGCAACTGCAGCAATGAAATTAAAAGACGCCTGCTTCTTCGGAGGAAAGCGATGGCAAACCTAGGCAGCATCTTAAAGAGCAGAGACATCACTTTGCCAACTAAGGTCAGGATATGGTTTTTCCAGTAGTGATGTATGGAAGTGAGAGCTGGACTATAAAGAAGGCTGATCACCACAGAATTGATGCTTTTGACCTGTGGTGCTGGAGGAGAGTCTTGAGAGTCCCCTGGACTGCAAGGAGATCGAACCGATCCATCCTGAAAGGACAGATTGGAAGGATAGATTTTGAAGCTGAGGCTCCACTACTTTGGCCACCTCATGAGGAGAGAGGAGTCCTTGGAAAAGTCCCTGATGTTGGTAAAGATTGAAGTCAAAAGGAAAAGGGAACATAAGAGCGTAAGAACACAAAACATAAGAACATAAGAAGAGCCCTGCTGGATCAGGCCAAAGGCCTATCTAGTCCAGCTTCCTGCATCTGGGAGTGCACGAGACTAGATATCTGTCTCCTGATACCACTCCCCTGCCTCTGGCCCTTGAAGTACCCCAGTTTTAAGACTGGAGATGACACATCCCCATCATGGTTTCTAACCTGTGATGGACTTTTCCTCCAGGAATCTGTCCCATCCCCTTTTGAAGGCATCCAGGCCAGATGCCATCACCACCTCCTGTGGCAGACTAACAACACACATTTTCTTTTGTCTGTTCTCCCTATCCCACCCCTCAATTTGAGTGGATGTCCCCTAGTTCTGGTATTTTGTGAACTGGTGGACGACTTCTCCCTGAGCCTCCTGGTTGCAAGCTTCCTCCCTCCCTCCCTTCTTTTTTCACTTCCAAGAAACGCGAGTCCTTTTGCTCTGGAGAGAAGATGCTGCCTTGAGATCTGTTAAGACTGCATCGCCCTTGGCTGGAAGGACCAAGCTGCCTCCTGACTGAAGGCCACCCCAGGGTGAATCCTCCATGCTCTCCCTAACTCCCCCCGAAACGGTGTGGTGTAGCCATCAATGGCCCCATACTCCATCTGTTCCGAAACCACAGTGGTTTCAAGGTCAGGTTCAAAACTGGATGTGAAGTGAAGCCAAACCAATCATGGAATCCTAGAATCATGAGCTTGGAAGGGAGCTGAGTCAAAACTGCTGCTGAAGGGAGGGATCCAGATCAAGCCCAGGATGCAAAATACTTTGCTCCTTCCGGCCCAGTAGAACATGTGTGCAGCATGCCCTGAAAGCCCCCCCACACACACACACACAAAATGCCTGACTCATCTCAAGTGAGTGCAGGTTGCCACAAATGCAGTCAAGACTGCTCCAATCCAGCAGAGAGGAAAACAGAGAAGTACTTATGGGTTAGAGCACCAAAGAGATCAGACGCTACCCAGTGGTACCTTGTATAAAGGAATTAATTCATTCCAGATGTAATTCTGTTAAGCAAATTTTCCTTTATACAAATTTTTCCATAGGAATGCATTGAAAATGAAGTAATCCCTAATCGTGACTATTTTTATGTTGTACAGCTTCACCCCATAGGCAATTCTTAAGCAAATTTCCCCTATATACGGAATTTTTTATGTTGTACAGATTTGATGCTATACAAACTGTTTGTTATACAAGGGTCCACCGTATCTAGATTTTTAAACACTTGGCATGTAATGTTTATTAGACAAGGAAGCATACATAACATGAATCAAGAGGCCTCAGACAAACATTCATTCTCCGTTCACGCTCAGCACTTTCTGGTCAAGAAGATGGGGTACCTTGGACACTACAGAGCTGACTGGAACAAGACACCCCTGGTATAAATCCATCACACGTGTCATACCTTTTAAAGTTTCTCTTCAAAGTTTCTCTTTAAACTCTCTAGTGATTTACGGCTGGCTCCATCGCTGGAAGCTTTTAAGAGGAATCTCAAAACTATCCTCTTCCGAGAAGCTTACGGCAATGTCTAAGGTCCCATTTGTGTTTTTTTTTTTTTTTAATTATTATTATTATTATCCCGCCAAATTTCTTTTGGTCATTGCTGTTTTGTTATTGTAGTTTACAATTGTTCTTGCTGTTTTAATTTTGATACTGTAAACCGCCCAGAGTCCCCATTGTGGGAATGGGGCGGTATACAAGTGTAAATAATAAATAAATAAATAATAAATAAATTCAGACATAAGGGTCTTTCCTGGATTCAGTGCAATTCCAATTGACATCCTTACTAGGCATATAGTTTCCTTCTGGGTTCAGTCCAATTCAAAATGTACATTCATCAGGTCCATCCATCCTTATTATCTTTCAGTGTAGACCTTTGGACTTGGAGATCTCATCTCCAGAATGTACTACTGAGGTGTTTTTTTGTTTTTTTTTTTTTTTTTTGTCTTACAGATGTTTTCTACAGCATGTACCAATGTCAGCTTGACCCAGGTTCCTACCTGAGCAGTTTTGGCATCATCCTTCTGTTTTCCAGCATGCACTAATATCAATCTGCAACAACTAAAAGTCATTCAGAGTTTAAAAGCACACAGCATACTTTGTACCCCATAAGCCTCTTTGAATCTTCCATTTTTATGTGCTGTTCATCTTGTTTAGGCCAAGCAGACATTTGCCCTGTGACACACTTATTGTCATGGGGCAGAGAGCTTATTACCTCCGTAGCTGTTATTGAGCTGACATGTCAAAGTGGATGCACAATTAATTAAGGATTGGGGTTATGTATGTATGTATGTATGTATGTATGTATGTATGTATGTATGTATGTATGTATGTATGTATGTATATTTATTTATTTATTTGTTTGTTTGTTTGTTTATATTTCTGTACTGCAAACTGCACTACCTGGGGTGGTTTACAAAAGGTATGTGTATGTGTATTCTGCAGTAAACTAGAGTCAGGTGTTTGCTTTTAAAAAAAGATGTTTGTACTGAACGTTTGTTTTTTGGATATAATGCTTCAGGCAAGATGGCTGCCAGACACGAAGTTCCAACAGCACAGCTTGAAGCTTGCCTGGCACAGTTTGGAGAGGCATGTGCTGTTATCGGAAAAAGACAGATCATGCTGAAAGGTATCTGCTAACCGTGCCGTTCATTCCTCTAACAGGGGGCACTTTTAATGAGTGGAGGACAGAGGGAGCCAGGTAGAGGAACATTTCTCTTGCCGATCTGGCCCCAAACCACCAGCTTCCAGCTCAGCAGATCTCCAAAGAGCATTAACTTATTATAACCTAGTTTATTTTAAATATTTCTACACCGCTTTTCTCCTCCAAAGGACCCAAGGTGGTTTGCATCTCAACCTGTGTGAGACTGACTCGCATATGATATGATAAACCCAGGAAGAGATGGGACCTTCCTCTTTGAAATGGGTTGAGACCAATCTCCCCCTGGTGACCCTCTTCCCAAGAATAGCCAGAGAGAGAGAGAGAGAGAGAGAGAGAGATTCCCATCCCGCCAATGAGCTTAGAATGTTATAGAATGTTATAGAATCATAGAGTTGGAAGAGACCTCAAGGGCCATCTAGTCCAACCCCCTGCCATGCAGGAATCCCCCATCATGCTATTTCTGACAGATGGCCATCCATCCTCTGCTTAAAAACCTCCAAAGAAGGAGAATCCACCACCCTCCTTTGTGGCAGCATATTCCACTGCCAAACAGCTCTAACTGTCATGAAATTCTTCCTAATGGTCAAATGGAATCTCTTTTCCTGTAGTTTGAGACCATAGCCCCGAGTCCTAGTCTCTGAAGCCATGGAAAACAAACCTATGTGAAATATTTGACGCCAGCTGCCGAAGTTTAGCTATATACAGATATGGACTCAGATGTTTAAATGCCACTTCGGGACCTTGGTGTGTGCTGTCGTGATGACTCTGAACTACTTGACGAGCCAGGCTCTCTGGAACCCACAATTGCCCGCTTGGCAGTTTGTACCAGCCTTCTGGCGTCCTGTCAAATTCCTGTTCCTCTGCAAATTCATCCTCAGCAGGTGAATAATGACGTGGTTCTGGTGGCAAAATGTCTATCGGAATGAGACTAAGCTGCATTTCAGCTGCACCCTGGGCTGCCTGTTTGGCAATGCGATCTGCCAACCTGTTTCCTCTTGCTACAAGTCCTGGACCAAACTTGTGCCCATAGCAATGAATGACTGCCACCTTTTCAGGCTTCCACACAGCATCTAAAAGCTGCAACAACACTTCAGGGTGTGCTACTGATGTCCCCTCAGAAGTAAGAAGACCTCGCTCCTTCCAAAGTGCCCCATGTGCATGAAGTGTGAGAAATGCATACTTAGAGTCTGTATATATATTAATGCTTTCTCCTTCTGACAGTTCTAGTGCCCTAGTGAGAGCTATCAATTCAGCTATTTGAGCTGATGTTCCTGGGGGCAATTGCTTGGCTTCAATCACAATGTCTTCTAATTCCACTATGGCATATCCTGCCTGCCTTTTTCCTTCAATCACTGAGCTACTACCATCCACGAACCATGTCCTCCACTGGGGATGAGGGGTATCCCGTAAATCTGGCCGGGACGAATACACTTCATCTAATGTCTGTACACAGTCATGGGTAGCCGGTTGGTCGCTTATTGGGAGGAGAGTGGCTGGGTTTAAGCCCTCTGTTGTTTGAAACGTGAGACCAGCCCTTGAAAACAATTTTTGACACTTCATCATGGCAGTTTGGGACAAGTGATACCCTCCTTTGGCATCTAATAAAGGCAGAATTGCATACTTTGTGATACATTTTGTGTCTTGACCGAAAGTGAACTTATCTGCTTTCTTTAAAAGGGCTGCCAGTGCTACCACTCCTCGCATGCAAGACGGAAGTCCTTGTTCCGTTGGGGTTAAAGTCTCTGACAGATAAGCCACTGGCTGCTGCCAACTTCCTAATTTCTGACACAGAACTCCTTTTGCCACTCCATTTTCTTCATCCACATACAAATTAAAAGATTTATTCGGATTTGGAAGTCCAAGAGCTGGCGCTTCTATTAAAGCCTGTTTAATTGCTTTGAAGCTCTCTCTCTGTTCCAGACCCCACAGGAATTCATCACTTTCTTTCCCTCTTATTGCCAAATGCAAAGGCTTCGCTAGCAGACTGTAATTTGGGATCCAGATTCGACAAAATCCTGCTGCACCCAAAAAGTCTCTGAGTTCTCTCCTATTTCTTGGTTCAGGAATTTGGATAATTGAATGCTTCCTCTCATCTCGGAGTTGGCGCCTTTGTTGGGAAATATCAAAACCCAAATACCTCACTGTTTTTTTGACAAATTTGGGCTTTCTTCCTAGTTACTCTGTAACCTGCTGCTGCCAAATTATTTAAAAGATCAATTGTAAGCTGCTCACAGCCTTCTTTGGTTTCTGCTCCCGCCAAAATGTCATCTACATACTGCAGGATTATTTGGCCAGGTTTTCGGGGGAAATTGGCAAGGTCTGATGCTAGGGCACCCCCAAATAACGTGCTTGAATTTCGGAACCCCTGAGGCAAACGCGTCCACCGGAATTGAGATTTTGTACCAGTTTGGGGGTCCTCCCATTGGAAAGCAAAGATGTGCTGGCTCTGTGGCGCTAACCGGCAGCAAAAATATGCATCCTTCAGGTCTAAAACTGTAAAATAAGCTGCTTCCGGTGGTATCAAACTCAAAATCGTATAAGGGTTCGGTACATTCTGATGAAGAGGTTCAATGGCCTCGTTCACTAAACGAAGATCCTGCACTGGGCGAAATGTCCCATCTGGTTTGCGAATCGGCAATAGAGGAGTGTTCCATTGTGACTGACATGGAACAAGGATGCCATGATCTATTAATCTCTTAAGGTGGACCCAAATTCCTTCTGCTGCAACTTTCCCAATAGGGCAGTGCTCCCCAACCTTTTTGTCCCCACGGACCGGAAAATATTTGATGATTTTTCCGTGGCCCGGGGCTGGGGGTGGGGAGGGGGGAGATGGGGGGTGCGGGGGGTCGGGCGGGGGGCAGGGGAGGGTGTGTGGGGGGCGGGGGATGGGGGGAGGGAGGACGGGGTGCGGGGGGGCTTGGCGTGTGTGCCTTGCGGGGGGGCATGGGAGCGGCGGTGGCGGTGCTCGCCGGCTGGGGGCGTCGGGCGTGCCGCTCCCCCCCGTGCGCGCACGGGCGGGGTGGGGACGCCCGGGGCTACTGGGCGGGCGGGCCCCCACCTCCTCCTCCTGTCGGCCAGGGCGAAGCGTGGCGGCGGCGGCGGGGGCGAAGGCGAAGGCGGCGGAGGCGCCCAGGGCAGCAGCCGCATGACTGCGCTCTCTGTACCTCGGGCGGCCGAGAAGGAGGAGGAGGAGGAGGAGGCGCCCGGCCGGCTGGCCACGGGCTGCTGGGGGACTCGGGCTGCCCTCTCCGGCCACGGGCTCGCGGGTCGTCGGGGCTGGGCGCCGCTGGAGGACGCGAGAGAGGGAAGGCGAAGGAGAAGAAGGCGGCGGGCAGGAGGCAGCGGGCGGAGAAGAGCCTGGCCAAGGGGGGAAGGAGGAGGAGGAGGAGGCGGGTCGAGGGAGGGGCGGGTGGGGGGGAGGCGTGAGCGGGGGGAGAGAGCGAGGGAGCCATAGGGGACCGTTAGCCGGCCAGGCACATCCTCCTCCTCCACCTCCTCCGCCTGGACGCGGCCGAGCCTTCGCCCACCGCTGTGCAGTCCCACCCCTGCACCCCCCGCGTGCACCTCAGAAGCTCCACACACACGCGCGCGCCTGCTTCTGCCTCCCCCTCAGGAGAAAGGGCGGCCGGCGCTGAGGAGGAGGAAGAGGAGGAGGAGGAGGATGCCCTGGCGCACACCACCAGCACCACCAGCGTCAGTCGCCGCCGCTGCCCCCTCTGTTTTCCCTCCGTCCGCCGCATCTCAAGTGCCGCCGGGCCGGGTGAGGCGAGAAGGCAGAGCCGGCGAAACCTCCGCCCGCGCGCGCGCCCCCCCCTTCCTTCAGCGGGGCTGAAGAGGGCTGAGGAGGAGGAGAAGGAGGCGCCCCCCGGGGGGTGGAACGGGGGTCTGGAGGGGAGGGGGCATGCGTGCGCGCGTGTGTGTGGAAGATGCTCTGCCTGCCTGGCTGCTTTCGGCCGCTCCGCCGCCCCCTCCCCTCTTATGAGGCACCCCCTCCCTTTGCCCCCTCCCTTTGCCCCCTCCCTCTCCCCCTCCCCTCCCGGCCCGCGGCTCCTTTCCTTCCCCCCCCAACACCCACTTCGCCAAGTATCGTCCCGGGTCTTTCGCGAGAGGGAAGGAGGCGCCGGAGGACCCGAAGCCCAGCCAAGAAGGGGGAAGGGGGAGGGGGGCTCTCCTTTCTCCGAACCCCGTTTGGCCCGCTCGCCCCTCCTCGCCTCCTCCCAACCCAACCCCCCACCGTCCTGGTCTAAGAACCGGGCGCGCAAAGGCCACCAGGGAGCATGACGACGGGGACAAGGAGGAGGCCAGGGTAAAGCGCAGCAGCGGCGGCGGGGGTGAAGGCGAAGGCGAAGGCGGCAGAGGTGCCCGGGGCAGCAGCCGCATGATCGCGCTCTCTGTCCCTCGGGCGGCGGGCGGCTCCTCCTGCGCTCCTCCAGCCTTCTTCTTCCATTGGCTGCCCATGGGAGAGAAGAGGAGGAGGAGGAGGAGGGCGGAGGAGGAGGACGCGCTGCCGCTGCTGGCGGGCAGAGGAGGGAGGCAAAGGCGGTGGCGGCGGCTCCTCCTGTGCTCCTCCACCCTTCCTCCTCCACCGGCCGCCCGCGGGAGAGAAGAGGAGGAGGAGGAGGGCGGTGGAGGAAAAGGGGAGGAGCCTCCCCGGCCTCCCCAGGCGGCCCGGTGCCGACCGGTCCACGGACCGGCACCGGTCCGCGGCCCGGGGGTTGGGGACCACGGCAATAGGGTACTGTGGCACTGAGACTGGTCCTGCAAATGGCTTGAGTTTAACAACTATGGGAGGAATATTCCGTGCCATGCCCGGGGGATTGTCTTCTGCCCACACCTCAGGGTTAACTCTATCCAGGAAATCTTGGGACAGCTGCACTGGCTCCTCTTCAACCATCATTAATCTCCATCTCTCCCTCAAAGGGTATTCTAAGCACACTTCTCCCTCTGGTTCCTTGCTGTCAGTTGTCAAATGAATTTCTCCCTTTGGGGTAAAGGTGATTTGTGCTCCCAATTTAAACAGTAAGTCACGTCCCATTAAAGGGATGGGGCAATCTGGCATATGTAGAAATTTATGCTGGACGATCTGACCTCCCAATTTGCATTGTACTGGCTGCATAAAATAGGCATGCTGCGTTTTTCCTGTGGCCCCCATCACACTAATCGAAAGAGTCTTGTCTATGGGCTTAACAAGCTGAGGAATTACTGAATGGCTGGCTCCCGTATCTACAAGGAATTTGACAGATTCGTTCCCGGTTTGAACACTGACCAAGAACAAAAGCCCTGTCCTTTTCAATAGGGAACATCTTCTTCCAGAACCATCATGTTCTGGTACGGTGGGGTCCAAGCTGGACCCTGTCCTCTTTGGGGTGCTTGCTGAGCCTGAGCTGACTGGGCTTGATTCTGACCCGCAGGCTGAAATTGACTGCCTTGTCCTTGATTGACCTGAGAATTCCTCTGCTGTTGGAAATTAAAGGGACCAGGAGGGGCTGAATATCTTACTAAAGCAGGGGGCTGCCAAGGACAACGTGGACCTTGATTGAAGCCTCCTCGCCTCTGGTTTTCAGGGTTCCTAAAACAGTCCTTATGCCAATGTCCAGTCTGACCACATAGGGCACATTGATTTTTCGACAGTGGTCCTTGCCAGTTCCCTGGGGCATTAAAGCTGCAAGGCACGGGGACCTGATTTAAAGCCATGACCTTCTTGGTTAGTCCTTTACGTTTTGGGCAGCTTTGATCCTCTTCCCTATTATTAAATTTCATTTGCGCCAGCTGGAGCATCCACTGCAAAGTTTGGCCCATGAAATTGGCTTCCTTTTGAATTCTTTTACGAATATCAGGAGCAGATTGTGCCACAAAAACAGTTTTCACAATATTCTCCATGCCAGGATCCTCAGGGTTAATGGGGGTGTATCTTCTAAATGCCTGATACAGCCTATCCAGAAAAGCCCCTGGAGATTCATCTTGTTTTTGGACCACATCATTCACTTTTGACATATTAATTTTCTTCCTGCCAGCTGCCCTAATGCCCTGAAGTATTGCTGTGTGATAATTTCTCAAAGCAGTGCGCCCTGCATCTGCATTAAAATCCCAATCGGGTGGTGTGGTTGTTGGGACAGCTGCCTCTGCTTGGGCAGGGGTATCTCCTGCTGCTATGCGGGACTTTCTAGCCTCCTCGAAAATCTTCTGTGTTTCCTCTGAATTAAACAATCCTTTCACTAAATGCTGCACATCTTCAAAGGTGGGCATGTATATATTAAAAATACTGGACATGGTTTCATAATTTTTATCTGGGTCATCTTCTAAACTCGGAAGGGTATTTTTCCAGTTTATAATATCACTTGAGGTGAACGGGACGTGTTGCATCGAATATGTACGGGGTCCCTGTTGATTTTGGGGCAAAGGGTCATAGACTCGCCTTAGGGGCATAACTTTTGCCTGTTCTTCAATCCTCTTATTTTCAAGAAATTCCTCATGTCTCCTTGCTGCATCGTATTCCCTTAAGAGATATCGCTGTCTTTTTGCCCAATTTCGCTCTCCTGCCGCTTCTAATACAAAGTTTCCCACTTCCATCACTGATTCTCGGTGCTTCTTAATTAAATCGGCCACTCTTTGATGGTCCGCTTCTCCCCATTCAACATTTCCTTTTATTCTATGACGAAATTCCTCTTCACTTTCCTCTTCCTCTTCCTCATCTCTCTTGGGGGCCCCTTTCCCTGTTTCTTGCTCATCTTTTGGAGGTTTGCCTGACGGTCCTGGCTGTGGAAGATCTTTTGGTGTAGGGAGATCATCATCTTTTGGAAGGGAAACGGGAGCTGGACCTTGCAAAGGCAAAGCTGCAGGAGGGGGGGGCGCTGGATTCCCAGGCGGGATAGCCGCTGGATTCCCAGGAGGGATAGCCGCTGGATTCCCAGGAGGGATAGCCGCAAGATAAGGAGGTGGTGGGGTGAAGACATCATAATCTTCAGGACGGCTTTCTAAAGCTGCCTCCTTTTTCTTCAAAGCCAATAGCTTAGCTTGGGGTGGCAACTCTCTACAAAATTGAATCTATGAAGGATTTTTCTTCACATTTCCTTTCCAAACTTCAATATAGGGAATGTGTTCAGGGCAGTTTTTAAGAATTTTTAGCCACAGTTGCCTGATGTTACTTTCATTAAAAGTCCCCTGAGGTGGCCAATCTGCTTGCATGATAGGCCATTCAATTTGGCATAAAGTCTCCATCCTCTCTCTCTTCATCTTAATTCCAAAATCATAATTTTTGATGGCCGCATGCCAGTTCAAGAGGAAACATTCTAATAGAGTTGAGGGTTTACTGGTGTTCCGCCCCATGATTTTTGGCAATTTTATTTAGGCTATTTTCCTATATTTCTCCCACACAAAGCCACTGGACCCGCTCCTAAACTTTTTACACAATTTTCATACACACACCACTCGATTCTGGCTACGACCTGGACGGTCGCCCGTGACAGGAAATGCGTAACCCACACTTGCTCGGCCAAAGGGAATTCTAAACCCCAGCCTTCCACACTCTCACTCATTCACTGGGTCAGTAGCCACACAAATCACCCACATTTCAAAACCGCCTCCCCACCTAGTCTGGATCCCACTACCTATTAAAAACCTTTTTTCTGCTAGTCTAATTTGACAGCCGAGAGCTCCTTCCCGCTGCCCACACCAAACAATATTCACTTATTTCACATGGGATGTCAGAGCATAACTCTTCTCCTCCCCAAAAACTCAGAACCGTTGTTCTGTTACTCTTCAATACACAAGGGGCTCAACCCCGAAACTAGAAACAATTACTGTTCCCACTCTAGACCGGTCCCATATCTTACCAAATCTCCCAACAGACTCCTCTCCATCTGGCCAGAGTTTTTCTCCCCGAGCGAAAGCCGTCTCCACCACCACATTGAACGAAAAATTCCCCTTTTCAAGTAGGAAAGGTGTGCACTGGAGTTCTTCGCCCACGCTGGCTGTTCGGATTTCGCCTGGCTTGGCCCCTCGCCCCCAAAAAAGGAGGGATCCCGGACGAGCCCCCAGATGAAAGCCTCACCCAGGATTCCCTGTGCCGCTATTACGGGGGCCGAGGGTTGAAAGAACACGCCAAGGATCGAAGGAATCGGAGAAAAACTTTAATTTGCTGCAGCAAAGGCACCCAGCCGAGTTGCTGTCGGAAACTGGGGCAAAGAGCGTAAAAATTCACACAGACTTTATAGTAAAACATTCGCCAACACCCCTTCTTTACAACGGAAAAAACAGGATACATCTGGGCGCTACAGAACGCCCGCAAAGAACAAAAGAAACTTCAAAAGATACGGCGTGTGCAGATTGTTATCGCCCCATTAGCACCCACTTATCACCCACTTGACAAAGAGAAACATACAGCGGACACAATTAATCAAGTTCTCCAGCGCCCCCTGTCATTGCAATACTCGGAGCTCGCCGCTTGCTTTCCCTGGGAAGCGCTTTGACAGCTTCGTATCGCCGTTTCGATACACGGAAGCTCGCCTATTTTGGGTAGGGGTCCCATTGTTCGGACTACCTTCCCAGGATGTATGTTTATCAGTGGGGTTTATGTCCTGTTTATCTCACAGGACAGGCTTGGGAAAGGGGAAAACAGTGTAGTGCTTTGTGCAACGGTTTTGTGACGGGAGAGGTGAATCAAGGAACAGAGGGGATTAATAAAAGAATAGAAATACTGCCATTTTATCTACAATGACAGCTTATAAAAATATGAGGTATATTTACTAATTACCTCTATCAATTCAAGTGGAGGTGCCTTGTTGAATAATTATTCTGGTAAGCGAGAAAGACGTTAGAGTAAGGCCGAGAGACCCTTAAATAACCCATTTGGGGCTT
The DNA here is from genome assembly GCA_029282475.1 of Phrynocephalus forsythii. Taxonomy (NCBI): domain Eukaryota; kingdom Metazoa; phylum Chordata; class Lepidosauria; order Squamata; family Agamidae; genus Phrynocephalus; species Phrynocephalus forsythii. Next base: position 131,017,320 of record JAPFRF010000005.1, on the reverse strand, counting down.
GACTTCTGCAGACACCAGCTTTCAAGCAGCTGTGGTTGCAGATGGGTCTGGGCAGAGAAGCAACCCTGTGTTTCGGTTACAGTCACTAGTGCCGACTCTCTCTTTGTTTACAGAACTGGATGAAGACCTCTTGCTTGGCATCTTCTGAAGTGAAACCTGGTGCTCCTACCAAGATTAACTTGACCTTGACAGATTAGAGTGCTGGGCCAAAGCTAACAGAATGGATTTCAACAGAGGGAAATGTAGGGTGCTGCATCTAGGTAAAAAGAATGAATTGCACAGATATAGGATGGGAGATACCTGGCTGGAGGATAGTACCTGTGAAAGGGATCTGAGAGTCTTGGTGGACCACAAACTGAATATGAGTCAGCAGTGTGATGCGGCGGCCAGGAAAGCCAATGCGATTCTTGGTTGCATCAACAGAACCATCGTGTCTAGATCAAGGGAAGTGATAGTGCCACTCTATTCTGCTCTAGTCAGACCCCACCTGGAGTACTGTGTCCGGTTCTGTGCGCCTCAGCTTAAAAAGGATGTTGACAACCTCGAGCGTGTGCAGAGGAGGATGACCAGCATGGTTGAAGGTCTGGAGGAAATGTCTTATGAGGAACGGCTTAGGGAACTGGCAACGGGGAAAAGAAGGCTGAGGGGGGATATGATAGCTATGTTTAAATATTTGAAAGGATGTCATATTGAAGAGGGAACAGATTTGTTTTCCATGGCTTCAGAGACTAGAACTCGGGGCAATGGTTTCAAACTACAGGAAAAGAGATTCCACTTGAACATTAGGAAGGACTTCATGACAGTTAGAGCTGTTCAGCAGTGGAATATGCTGCCACGGAGGGTGGTGGAGTCTCTTTCCTTGGAGGTTTTTAAGCAGAGGCTGGATGGCCATCTATCAGGAACACGGTGATGGGGGTTCCTGCCTGGCAGGGGGTTGGACTGGACGGCCCTTGAGGTCTCTTCCAACTCTATGATTCTATGATTCCAGCCAATTCCATGGGTTTGCATCATCTGGTCTCAAGAGTGAAGCCTCAGCATCTGGACAGAATGATGTTTGGGCTTCTCTGCCCCCCCCTTGCTCCCCGCCCTCCACCAAGAACCCCTGCCAGGTTCTTCAGTGCCCAACCAGAAGGCAATTCCTAAAGAATTTGAAATCTTGTCCATTTTATTTTAGTGGTCTGGTAAAGGTGCCGTCTACCCTCAGGGTGGGTTAGAAAGATAAGCAAGAGGAGAAAGAAGCAAGCTGACAGCTGCCTCCTGGGAGACCCATGAAAAGATTTCTGTTCTTTCTTTCCCCAAGACTTTGGAGATGGAAGGCAGATGTTGATGATTCCGGACCAGATAATGATGGTGGACAGAAGACGGAGGGAGAGAGGTCAAGAACTGCACTTTCTCATTTTTTATTCAGCCAGGGCCGGCAGGGAAGGGAGACGGAGGGTTGATCTATGTCCCAAATAAAGGAAAACACAACTGAGTTCATAAACGTTGAACATAAACATCTCGCAATAAAACCTCGCTTCCAAAAAGCCATGCGAACGAAACAAAAAGAAAAAGCAAAAGAACAAAAATTTAAAAATCCCCCTAGCATTCAGCTGCTGGCCATTAAAGGCAAAGCTGAAAACAAAAAGTCTTAAATTTCCCCTGCAATGTGACAAGGCAAGGCTGGAGTCTGGATTGCTTTCCAAGGCCCTTGGGCGAGTGCTGTGAATGAAAGAGTCCTGGCCCTTTGTTGGTGGGGACACCTTTGGGCGTTTATACACGACCCCTAAACTCTGGGGCAAATGGCTCCCAGCTCCGGAGCTTAAAAATGTTTACTCACCAGCACCGGAGTTTACAGGAAATTAAGTGCGGCCACGCCCACTTTAGCGCGTCCCAGCGCACCTTTCAAGTACCTGCTCTTCCGTCCTGAAAATTCCTTGATGCGGTGTAACGATAGTGAGTGCGGGGCTCTCCTCGCTTCTGTTTGTTGTTGTTTTGGCTCCCGCCCCTTTAAGAGCTACTTTACAGACACAGGAATCTTGCCGGCAAGAGCGAGAGCCAGAAGGAGAGCCAGAACGGAGGTGAGGCATGATCTTTTCTTCCTTTTTTTTCTCCCTCCCCTCACGCAGCCAGCAGCCAGGAAGTGCGGAGGGGGTGGGAACGCAGGAACAGCGACAAACCCCTAAGATCTCTGGTCCGAATTTAAGTGGCCAGCGGATCTTAGGGGTCGTGTAAAAGCGCCCTTTGTCACCCTTGGGCCAGACTGAGCTGCACAACTCCCTTTTGGGACTCACAGGTGGGGTGTCATCTCCAACATGAACTGAATCGCAGTTCAGCTCCGTTTGTGGGATGTTTTCACTACAGAAGGCTGAGTTGATCAGGACTGCCATCAGCCGACTCCTATAGAAAACCGCAGAGACCAGCATCTGTCTTGCCAGCATAACATCTGTCCAAAAATGTGTTCCAGGATTGCACTAAAAGGACCAAAACCTTGCAGTTCAGGCTCACAACCAACCCTACTGAATGTGAGATTGTCTCATCAGCACAATTGGGGGAAAAGGATCCAGATGTGTTATTGCACTGGTTCTCAACCTGTGGGTCCCCAGATGTTCCTGGACTGCAACTCCCAGAAGGCTTCATCACTAGCTGAGCTGGCCAGGATTTCTGGGAGTTGCAGTCCAGGAAGATCTGGGGACCCCACAGGTTGAGAACCACTGTGTTATGAGGACGGAGGCCCAAGGCATCCTGACCGGGGCCCAAAGGATGGCACTGCCCAGCCTGACTGGCCTGCTGGACTGTATTCAGTAGGGTGGGGGTTGGTATTAGGATGTATCCTGCAGATCATGTTTTTCTTTCTCTGGGCCCCTTTGAATTTGGTCCCTGAAATATTTGTATGGATGTCAAATGTTGGGATGACGGCTGATGGAAAACTCCCCAGGGAATTTTCTGCTGCTCTGGTGGTGAAGGGGGCATCCCACCTTCCATCACTCTGAGACCCCTTGTACACGACCCCTAAACTCTGCAGCAAATCGCTGCCAGCTCTGGAGCTTACAATTGTTTCCCCACCAGCTCTGGAGTTTGCAGGAAATTAAGTGTGACCACGCCCACCTAAGCACGTCCCAGCGCACTTTTCTTGTACCTGCTTTAGAAGGGTGAAAATCCCCAGGTCCGGATTTAATCTGGTGAGTGCGGGGCTCTCCTCGCTTCTGGTTTTTTTTTTTTTTTGCCTCCCGCCCCTTTAAGAGAAGGGGTGGGAGGCAAAACAAACAAACAAACAAAAACAGAAGAGAAGGAATCAGGACGACGGGCTTCGATCCGCTTCAGAGGTGAGCCTGCATTTTCCCCCTCTCTTTCTTCCTCCCTCCCCTCACGCAGACAGGATCAAGGAAGTGCGGAGGGGTGGGGACGCAGAAAGAGCAACGAACCCCCAAGATCCCTGGTCCGAATTTAAGTGGCCAGCGGATCTTAGGGGTCGTGTGAAAACAGTCACTTGAGGGTTATTTTCATTCAGATCCCTGCCTTAAGAGGCAGGTGGAGATGGCTCAGCTGGCCAAGTCCCACAAACAATTCCCTAGCGGTAAGAACATCAGGGCCACTCTCTCTTGCACAAGGCTCTGGACCACAAACCATCGTGATGCAACCCGGGCTGATCTGAATGTCTGACCTCCGTGCCCAAATCCTTCCACATGGCCAACACTGGCTCACTTGATTGGGGAGAGACCCAGCCCAAGGGGTCGAAGTTTCCCTTGCTGCTGCCAGCAGCCATCTGCTCGCTTTGCAGGATCCGATCTCCGTCTTTAGCTGGGAGGGTGGGATGCTGCTTTCTAAGAGCTCCATCTCCGCAGGGCAGGTGGAATGCACCCAAGGAAAGCCCAGACAGGCTACAGAAAAGTTGCCAGGTTTGGGAGCACAGGAATGCAAGACGGACTGAGGAGGACCGGGAAAGGGCCAGTGTGTGTGGGGGGCTGCCGAAAGCGGTCAGTCCCCTTTGCTAGTAAGGGAGGCGCACTCAGGCTTGGGTTGTTTGATAAATTATTGTTATTAACTGCCCAGAGTTCCTGTTTGAGGAAAATCGGGTTGCAGTATACAAATATAAAAATAAATAAATACAGTTGACCCTTGTATAACAAACATCTTGTATAACATAAAATTTGTACAACATAAAAAGTTTCGGAGACAGGGAAAATTTGCTTAACATAATTGCCTATGGGGAAAATCTGTACAACATAAAAATGGGATTACTCCATTTTCAATGCATTCCTATGGGAATTTGTATAAAGGAAAATTTGCTTAACATAATTTCATTTGGAACGAATTAATTACTTTATACAAGGTACCACTGTATATACAGATTGCTGACTGATGGCTTCCTCAGCTCTGGTTCGTTCCATCCTTTCGGTGGCATTTGTTGGACTGGTGAAGTGGGGGCCTCCCAGCGGTCTGGCTCTGGGTGGCCCTACATGGCATCGCTGTCCCTGCTGTAGCCTGGTCTTGCCCTGGCCAAGAACGCAGATCCCCCCCCCCCATGGTCAGGGCCAGATACATGTCGTGGCAGGGATGCATTTCACTCAAAGGGGTGGATGTTGGCATTTGCAGGGACTGGAGAAATGCCGATCCTGTAGAGTGCCCACAGGAAGAAAGACACATGGCCCTTCAGGTGCATCCTGACTATGCCCGGCCCCTCCTGCTGGGCTCTTGCTCAGAAGTAGTGAAAATGGTGATTTTTTTTTCTTGATCGCCCACCATGGTTCCCAAGTCTTCCCTCTTCCTCCTCCAGGTGCCATCTCTCTCCCATTCCCCACCCTCCCTCCCGCCCCTCTTCCTTCTGAAGAGCCAGAAAACGTAATGGGAGAACTCTCGGATGGGAACCCAGCATAAATCATTTGCCTCTGACCTTCACATCACTGTTTTCTTTCACCTCCAGCTGATAAAGTCTGTTAATTTCCAGACCAGGATTGCTTTGGAGGAGGAGGAGGAGGAGGAGGAGGAGGAGGAGGAGGAGAAGAAGAAGAAGAAGAAGAAGAAGAAGAAGAAGAAGAAGAAGAAGAAGAAGAAGAAGAAGAAGAAGAAGAAGAAGAAGAAGAAGAAGAAGAAGAAGAAATGGAAAAACAAAAACAAAAACAAAAAACAGCTGCCGGCTGCAAGCACCCAGGCTGAGCAACTAACATAAAAGCCTCCCCCATCCTGCCGTGGCATGGGGGCAGAAGTCTGCAACCCACGATACCAATGCTGAACACCAAGGCAGAACTCCGAAAAGGCAATGCGCTTCCTGTTCTCTTTTCAGCCACCTTGCAAAGGAAGGCCCAAGGCAGGTGGGTGAAATGCAAACGCCCGGCTGGGAGAGAGGTCTAAGAGTCTCGACCATTTTTTAGCAAACATACCAGCATGTGTGCCCTTGGCGAAAATCCCTGCCATTCCTGTGAACAGCTGTGGCTGGACTACTGCCCTATGTTCCCACTGGGGCGGCTCTTGAAGACCGTCCAGGCCCTTGAGGAAGTACTAAAAATACAGCCACCCAAATCTTGGCCGGTGCTTCTTCGTTTTCACACAGGTGACACCAGTTGTTGTCCAGACATTGGAAAGGTTGTTTTAATAGACAACAACCCCCAGGATCCTCTGACAACACTGGCTGGAGGTTTATTCAGGGGGCTGGAGTGCAGAAGTCAGTGTTGACTTGCTCAGTTCTTCCCTCTGAACACTTTCAGTGGCTTTTGCCCCAAATACGTGGTGAGGGTAGGTGCCACGTCAGCTGACCTAAAATGGTCAAATGTGGGAAGCTAGACATGCAGGGCCTTTATTTGTTGTTTTGTTGTTGTTGTTGTTGTTGTTGTTGTTGTTGTTATTATTATTATTATTATTATTATTATTATTATTATTATTATTATTATTATTATTATTATTATTATTATTATTATTATTATTTGCAGTACCATTTCAGTTTTCTGGATGCTCTCCTTACAGAAGATAGCTGGTGTTATCAGATAACCTTCAGGGGGAAATAATTCTATTCTCCCACAACTATGAAACATTTAATTTGCTTCCATCTGTTTGGAAGCTCTCTTGGCTCCCTTCTTATGGCCATTGGCCTGTTGTTGTTATTCTGCATTTGTTTATGCTACAAGGTGGCCTCTGAAGGATGCTGGGGCCGTCCATTTCCCGCACAACTGGGGACTGAACTAAGATCTGAGGTCTCTTTGAACTCTTGATTCTGTAGAGTCCGATAGGAGAACAGATGGACAAACGAACTGCAGAAACCAAACCTTGGATCCTTTCTTGAAGGTTTTTGCTGTTGGCCAAAGAGCTGGAACAGTCGACATGGCAGGGATAGTTTTGTGGATGAACTAGTACACAGGCACCCCGGGGACAAGCTGGTGCGCTGGTCATATGGAATCCCAAAGGCCCAACTGATTGATGGTTTCAAACCACGCTGAAGTGTGTCACCCAGGTCTCAGGGCAGAGAGGGAAGGCATGGCGGGTACGATGGACCTGTGTCATCAATAAAAGGGGCTGGAGAGTCCATCTCAGCGCAAGGCTGGCTGGAGGAAAACATCTCAGTAAGAAGCCTTGACACAGTGAAAAATAAACTCTTTTATTTGGTGTTTGCAGGGTAAATTCCCATCCGCGTCACAACACCCTGGTGTAAGGAAACAGCCTTTGCAAAGGATGTTCTCTAAAACTTGCTAGGAAAGTAAATAAAACCGATCTTTTGGCACATCCAAGGTTAGGAATAATATCATGGCATAATACATATATTATTTACATACACGCACACACATTTATATGGCTCATACGGTTTAGCTCTGTCAGGCTGGCTTTACAAAGCGATAATGATAGTGCATCCTCCCAAGCAATGCACAAGAAGACACGGGTCGAGGGAGGTGGGGTGGGCATTGTGGATGGAAATGAAACCAGGGTGAGGGAGGCTGTGAGGAGCTGGTAAGGCCCACTGGGTTGGGCGGAAGGACCCCCCTTGGGAGAGCTTTGCCACTCAGATCACTGGGGTTGTGTTCCAGCAGGAGGAAGGAGGGGGTGGCAAAATGGGGAAGGGGTTTGTGTATGGGAGCCTATAGGCCAAGTCACCCCCAGAAGGCAAAAAACACACACACACACACACGCCAGCTCTGGAGCAGCCTGACGCCTGTAGCCACCTCTCCTCTTGAACCAGACTTGGGTGACCTGCAGAGAACGCAAGACTAAGGAAAGAAGAGGGAACCCATCGTTGTCATCATCATCCTCTTGTTGTTATCCCCCCCCCCAAAAAAAATCAGGGAGTTCTAGCCCTAGAGTAGAATGCTTAGCATTATCCAGAGGGGTTGGACAACTCCCTATGGTCATGCAGGTGGAGGATGATGGGAGTTGTAAGAGAAACATCCCCCCGCCCCAGAAGCTGCCAGGTTGCAGAAGGCACAGTTGCCTGTTTCTGCTTCTCCGTTCCTACTCCTCCAGTGAAAGGAACTTCACGCACATTCTTTCCTCCTAAAACAAGCCGAGGTCACTGTGTTGGTCTTGCAAATAAATCCCAGAAGATGCTGTGGGGTGTTCCTTTCTCATGGCCCAAAGAGGGAAAGGCACAGGAAAGCATGGAAGCTTGGGTGGGGGGAGTTCATCGTTTTCTTCTTCAGCAAGGCAAGGTGTGACCCATGGAAGTTGGGAAGAGGGATTGGGCGTCCCCTCCTTGAGTTCCTGCTGTTGCGCGGTGCCCTGAGATGTGACAGCAAGGTTGCAGGCGGTTAAGTGGGGCTCATCGGGTAAATCAAGGGTGCTGGGTTTCATCAGCCTGTGGGCTTTTTGGGGGAGCTGGAAAGCTTACCAAGGGTTCTGGTCCCCCACCGTTGGCAACACAAATCCCCCAAACAGCAAGGCTTGGAGCAAACAAGCATTTGTCCTGGAAGAAGCAGAATCTGCCCACAAAAGCTTGCAATGATTTTTTTTTTAAAAAAATCAGTGCCCTATAAAGGTATCGCCTAGAGCAGTGGTGGTGAACCTTCGGCCCTCCAGATGTTTTGGACCACAACTTCCAGCGTCCTTTGTCACTGGGACTCTAGGCTCAAAAATCTGGGAACTGTGGTCCAAAACATCTGGAGGGCTGAAGGTTTGCCACCACTGGCCTTGAGCCTAGTCTTGCATTGTTTTGTTCTGTAATGGCCACGGGGCTCCACACTTTTAGCTCGGCTTCTGGAAGCGTGGCTTGCTTTGGGTCTTCAACTTCCCGGCGGCTGGCCGAGGGATCCTGGGGTCAGGAGTCCAGGACGGGAAGTGTTCTGAGACTCGGACTATATGTGAGTCAACACCGCCTTGGCCTGTTCTCCCCAAGAAAGCTGCCAGGCTCTTTACGCTCCCACCAAGCAGCACTGGAGGGGGACAGAGAGCTGTTTTCTCCACCTCAGAGGTTGCTTTTCTTTTCTTTTTCCTCTGCACTAATAAGGCCTTTGCAAACACGGTTTGTTTCTTTGGCTAAAAAAAGCCAAGGCAGAGAGGTTCAAGTTTGCACCTGTTCAGCCAAAGAAGCCCTGCAGCCAGTGGGATGCCCTGGGGCTCCTTTGGGAGGACTGTGTGTGTGTGTGGGGGGGGGACATCTTCTGTCATCTGGGTTTGTCTCCCTGTCATGTGGACCCGCCGGCTGCCTTTCCCCACGGCTGCCTCACCAGCTCAGTTTTAATAAACATGAAGCGGACTCTGTGACACACAATTTTTACAGAAAGCAAACTGTGGTAAGCTGACACCTGGGGGCCTACACAACAACCTGCCTTGCTTTAGAAACAAATGTTCGAGCCAGCATAACGAATGGAGACGCCAGTTGTTTTCCAAGCCGTGGCTGATTTATTTTACACGTCTCCCTCTGCAGCCTTCCTTTCTGCTTTTGTTTCGGGTCCTTTATAAACCGTGATGCAAGGGGACAAAAATGCACAGCAACCACCAGGACAAAAAGTCTTTGATTCTTGAGAGCTGTGGTTTTCTCTCACCTTCAAGAAACCAGGAGGTAGGGCCGGATGGGCTGGCAGTCCTCTAATAAGGCCCTATACTATGTCGTTAAAAAACTCTGGACAGAAGCAGGTAAGAAGGTGGCTCTGTGGTGAGATGCCAAGCTGTCTTAGAAAGTAAAGGGTATTTGGTGATTCTCCAGTCCTTGTCCTTCGCAAGGTACAAATGTGGTTGAGTCTGGGGTCTTGCCATCCAGAGGTATGGGGCAGACTTCTTTTGCGAGTTGACTGGACGGTTGTGAAGAATGCATCTCCTCAGTGGGGAGAAGATAGCTATGGGGTTTTAGACTTATGGGGTACTCCAGAGACCCTGTGGGATCAGGGAGCCGTAAAAATAACAAAACACTAGTTCTGGGTTTTAGGCAGCTCTGGAGTTGGGGTGAGACACATCCTGGACATAACCTGTTTCAACTGTTATCCTCAGGACAGCGTTTTAGGGCATTGCATCCTAGGACAACTAGATATAAAGATAGCTTCTTTCCAAATGCTATCAAACTGTTGAATAATTTTTTTCTTTTCTTCTTATTTTTAAATAATAGGTTATATTGTGTTGTTGAACTGTGGTTTTTATTGTGGAATATCTGATTTTTATATTTCCTTCTTGCATATGGAGAGCATCTTTTACCAAAACAAATTCTGGGTGTGTCCAACCACACTTGGCCAATAAAAAAGGATTCTGATTCTGATTCTGATAAGCTGAGGAGAGGAAGCACTTATTTAACACCATGGGAAGCAATGGGGCATGGAGGGCAGAGAGCCATTGGTGTGCCGGAAAAAAAAAACAACACCCTGGGTTGGGAAAGAGGACGAGGCCATTTTAAGAGGTCAAGGCTGCCAGGAGCACTTACTTCCCTGCGTTGATCACTCCATGCCCGGGGCGATGGTTCACCTGCAGTTCCCCCAAAGTATGAACAACATTCAAGGGGTAAAATACATTTATATAAAGGTTTTCCTTTATAGGGCTTAACGGTTGGGGCTGTCAGCTGGCTAGTTCAACGTGGGCTCGGAGGGAGGTGTCAGGGCCTGGGAGCCTTGCCCCCCAAACGGCAGGGCAGCCAAGCAAATGCTGTTAATGGGAACCCAAGGACGTTGTTGGGGCTTAAAGGCCACACCCATTTCTGAAGCGGCCGTTTCTGGAAGGACGAGACATGGTGAAGTGGCCATCATGTCATGTCCTGACCTTTTCCATGCAGCATGGGGAAAAGGATGGCAACACCTTGAGGTGGTTGACTTGAGGGCTTCAGAGTGTGTCGGGCAGAGCAAGTGCCGCTTAAAAAACAAACAAAAACAAAACAGCTTCCAGGGCAAACCAATCCTTTAAAACGAGGCAATGTGCAGAGCTAGGAGTTTCTAATCGGGCAGGATTTTTTTTGTTTTGTTTTAAAAAAGATATATGTATATATACAATATATTAAAATTGCACACATGCATGCACAGCACAATATGGCCAGCATTCCTGGCGTAGCCTGAGTGCCATCTTACTTCTGTTGCATTTGCTGGCTTCAGGAATGAAACAGCGAGCTCTGTCCCCCCCTACCCCACCCCTTTTCATGGAAACGAGGAAGGGAGGGGATGGGAGTGGGTGAGGGGCAAATGCTGCCCTTTGCAATGTGTACCCCATTTTTTCAGGGGAACCCCGTTTGGAAGCCCATTTCTTTAGAGAGGCTCTCTGGGTGTCTTTCTTGAGCTGGAGGCTCGTGGCAACGGGTTCAGGCCGGAGGGGGCTGCTCACGAAACGACCCCCCACTCACTTGGGAAGAGGGGCAATGATGACGTTGCGGTATCCCTTCACCCCCTTCAGCCGGTCGCTCTCAAAGTCCACCACCAGCTTCCTGAGGCCCGACTGCCGGGGGACGAAGTCCACCCTCACTTTGGCCTCCTCGCCCGGCCCGACGGGGGACTCTCTGGGGAGAGACAGGAAGGGAAATGTCAGCCCAGGCACACCAATATCCAGGTTTTAAGCCACTGCACCCCCAATTCCAACCCCCAGCCTCATTGGGGCAGCTGTTTGGGTCTTCCCTTCCCTGCCCTGGTGGCAGAAAGAGGGCCTGGAGCCCTACGCACGGAGGCTCCCACATGCAGGAATTAAAACACACGGCACACTAGTGGCTGGCAGAGTGACTTCCATGTGAGTTTCTGAAGTTATATATGGAAGAGGATTGCAATCCACAAACACTCCCGTGAAAATAAATGTCTCTATGGTGCCTTCCTTCCATCCATCAGCTCCTTCCTTCCATCCATCCATCCATCAGCTCCTTCCATCCATCCATCCATCCATCCATCCATCAGTTCCTTCCTTCCTTCCTTCTTTCCTTCCTTCCTTCCTTCCTTCCTTCCTTCCTTCCTTCCTTCCTTCCTTCCATCTGTCCGTCCGTCCATCTGTCCATTCATCCATCAGTTCCTTCCTTTGTTCCTTTCATCCATCAGCTCCTTCCTTCCTTCCTTCCTTCCTTCCATCCATCCATCAGTTCCTTCCTTCCTTCCATCCATCCATCAGTTCCTTCCTTCCTTCCATCAGCTCCTTCCTTCCTTCCTTCCTTCCTTCCTTCCTTCCTTCCTTCCTTCCTTCCTTCCATCATCCATCCATCCATCCATCCATCAGTTCCTTCCTTTCTTCCATCCACCCATCAGTTCCTTCCTTCCTTCCTTCCTTGCATCTACCATCCATCCATCAGTTCCTTCCTTCTATCTATCCATCCATCCATCCATCTATCCATCCATCCCTTCCTTCCTTCCTTCCTGGCTTGCGGGGTGTGTGTGTCTCGTATCCCTTCCTTGGGATGACCCAACCTGGGAGAGCCTACCCATACAGCTTTGGAGTTCGACCACCACCAAGTGAAGGACACGATGGCTGTGCCCAGAGGGACCTCTGCCTTTTTCTGCACTGCGTGCCACCCATGGGGCAGACCCTGCCGACCCCTCAGGTGGGAGCGCCCTCTTTTTCCCGCCAGCCCTGAGAACCCAAGAGGGAGCACTTACATTTCCTGGACCTTCTGCCCTTCCGTGAGGCCGGCCCCTTCCATGGTGAAGACGCAGCCGTTCAGGGCGGTCGGGAGGGGGTTGGTCAGCGTGAGCTCAGCCACCAGCTTGCGCTTCTGGATCGGCTCCCCCAGGACCTGCAGTTTGGAAAGGATGACCGGGGTGGGGGTGGGGGTCAGCCTTTCACTCTGGCAAGGAGGATGCTGCCTCTTGGCCTGAAATGCCACAGAACTCAAAGACAGAAGTGCTGCTGCTGTTGTGATCCGTCTCCCAGATTCCCCTGCCATCCCTGATGGGGCTTGTAACCCAAAGAAGGCATTGGTCCATTGGGGCTCTGGCCCTTGAGAGTCTGGAAAGAGCCAGGTCTCACTAGGAATGGAGCCCAGCAGAGCACCCTAGGGGCTCCGGCGTTCATCAGAATCCCTTGGCTCTATCATAAAAGCTGGGTTTAGTTACCTCTGCCATTTGGGATTATTCAGCCTGGGGCCATGCAGTGTACTGCAGTCAAGACTCTGCTCACAACCCAGGGTTCAATCCCAGCTGGCTGGCTGGAGGTTGACTTAGCCTTCCATCCTTCTAAAAGGTCAGTAAAATGAGTTCCCAGCTTGCTTAGGGGCCAACGTGTAGCCCCTAAGTGTAAACTGTCCAGTGAGGGCTTGAACTACTACAGGGCAGTACAGAGGCAGCACGCTTCACTCCCCCCCACCCCCGCTTTGGATACCCAGGTCCTGGCAGTGGCCAGGAAGCAGCCTTTGCACCTTTAAAGCCGGCGTGTCTGTAAAGATCTGATCCAGCGATACTGACTGACCCATGAATATGCCCCACTGGATCAACTGCAGCCTGTTCTGTGCACGGCTCCCTTTCAAAAAGCATCCAGAAACTTTGCTTTAGTTCCAAATGTTACCTCGCGGTCTTGTACTGTCACAAACATATCTTTTGTCTAGCTTCCCTTTTCCTTTTAAAAAGGAAGCTAGACCAAAAAAAAAAAAATCTTTTTCAACATTTCACTTCTGAAAAGTAAAAAAAATGGACACAGTTTTCTGAGAGAAACGAATGTTTTGTTGCATGACAGTCGTTACTACACGGGGACTTGTCTCAGAACAGAAAGTGGGGATAAATTGTGACAAGGGAAAACCCTACCCCAGCACCAGGTACAGGATTGTCACACTTAGCACCCGTTCCGGGGGCGGTGGTGATCGAGACAAATTTCAGCAGTTGCGCGCCGGAAGTGAAGTAACATTTTTTTCTACCGCTCCTAAGCGCAACACTAACAGAGATAAAACAGATGTGAAGTAACCGCATTAGGCTGATACTTCACATCCATCTCATCGCTGTTCACGCTCCTGCTGGGGACCGGTACAAAGAAATCTAACCACACGTCCATTGCGGGATGAAGGGAGTTCGTCCCAACCAGGCCCCCTGAACTGCGAGCCCGTGAGGGCAGTCTCCTCCCGCAATGTGCCATTCTCCATCTAGTGGCAGGAGTGAGAACTGCCATTCGCCAGTACATTCCCTATGGAGTCAGCAAGGCAGTGCAGAGAGATTAAAAGACAAATGCCTCAAACTTAGCTCCGTAACGCATTGAAGGCAAAGCTTCGGAGAATCGAAGCATCGAAAAATGGAAGGTCGGGCTGAAAAAAAAAAAGGAGACCAAAGGCATGTAATTTAACATCTCATCACGGAACGAGGATGTGCGGTAACGGTCATGCCGGTATCATCCCTCATGCCCGTGAGACACGGGAACAGGGACAGAACCGCAAGAAGACCACGTGACCGCAACCGACATCAACATGCAATGAACTTCCTCCTGGGACGAGAATGGATGTGAAGTAACCGTCTTAGATGCAATTGTTTAAAAATCATTTGGGAGCTATCTTGGGTTCTTACAAGGTGGTACAGGAATGGCATTACATGAATGAATGAATGAATGAATGAATGAATGAATGAATGTAGGTACAAAATGTAACTTCCTTTGTGGTGTTTACTTCCCTGCTTTTCAGAAATGGAGAATCCTGCACAGGTGGCCCACTCTCCCTTGCCAGGAGCGCGGGTGGCCACTCCGGCCTTCTTCTTACCCTGACTTTGATGTCCGGGTTCTTGACGTAAATGTCTCGGGCCCCGAGGACGACCTCCTTGGAATCCAGGTCCATCAGGAGGGCCATGACCTTGATCAAGTTGTCCTGCATCAGGCAGTCGCCGTATTTCTCGTACAGGATGCGCAAAGGGACAACCTTCTCTGGAAAGGAAGCCGGATAGAAAAACCACATGAGCGCTCCCCACAGTCAGAAGTATGCATCCCTTTAAAGCCAAATTAAAAAAAAAACTAAATAATAATGAAATAAAATTTGAATAAAAATAAAAAGCAACACACGCTGCTTATTTACTGCCCCAAAGGGCTTAAAAGCACTCTCGGGGAGGTTTACACATGAATGGTGCAGGCCACACACTGCCCTCCCCACACTCACCCCATGCCCACAGTGAGCTGGGTACTCATTAGTTGTACACCTCATTCCGCTACTCTGTGTCTGAAGAAGTGGACGTGTCCATGAAAGCTTACATTAAGATAGGATAGTCTTTAAGGTGCCACATGTTTTTGTCTTTCATTTCGTTTTGTTTTGATTTTTGGCTGGCATTCTTGTACAGACGAACACAGCTACCTCTCCCAAAGCTGGGTGCTCATGTTAACAGCCTCAAAAGGATGGAAGGCCAAGTGAACCTCAAGCCACCCACCCGGGATTGAACCTGCACTGTGAGCAAAGTTTTGGCTGCAGTAGAACCGCTGCGCCTCAAGGCTCCTCCTTTAATCATCCCACATTTTAAAAATGACTCCAGGACAACACCATGTAAAACAGACATTTCCTCCTGGAAATTGGATGGCACCTTTAGCCCAACATCCATGTGGCAGGACCTGTTCTCAATCATCCCAGAGTGCTGGGCATGTAATAATGAGCTCATGCCCAGGAAGCCAATTTCAGGCTGAATATCAGGAAGAAAAACTTTGCAACTGTTAGAGCAGTACGACAATGGAAGGAATTGTTTTTGAGCGGGGATGAACTCTCCGGCGCTGGAGGCATTCAAGAGAAAACTGAACCACTGTCTCCTTTTATCGGTATTCCTGCCTTGAGCGAAGGGTTGGGCTTGATGGCCTTCACAGCCCCCCCAGCTCCGTTTATTCTGCGATTCTGTAACAGGGAACCATAAACATCATTGCGGACTGAGTATCCTTCCCACTGTGCAGCAGGGCGGTGTCCCTGTTGCTTCTATGAACTCATCCGTTCACCCAGTGGGTGGGAAACCAGGGAAGAACGGCTTATGCCAGAATGGTTTGGGATCTGGGAGGGGCAGAGCTTCATCCCACTTGGCTCGGTGGGCCTCTAAGCACTTCCTGGCGGAAACCACGTGACCTCGAGGAACTGGCGGTGCAGAGGAAGGCTCTGGCACCCATTCTCTGGCTTGGCGAGGGAACAAACCAAGTTTGACTGGTGCTTCTTCAAAGCCCTCATTGCACTACACCTCTCAACCAGGGCACCTTTTCTGGTACGACAAATCCCAGATTCCCCCAGCCAGCTCGGAAGAGAGAGACACAAACCTCCACCTCTCAGATTTGGGCGCGTTTGTTTTGTTGCTCCTTCTGCCCAACCGTTGAAACCAAAGGCAGATTTTGGCACAGTTTCCGCTGCTGCTTGTATCAGCAATTAAGCAACAAATATAATATTTACTTGTGCTTGACACAGAGCAGTGCAGCAGTAGCGTGCAGATAAAATGTCAGTATTGATATAAAGTATTGCAGAGTTAGGTTATGAAGAGACAATGACAATGGGTAGAGTAAAAACTCATATATTCATATATACATCAAAAATATATATACACAGCATAACATCCAAGCAATATATACAAGCAACAGAGTGTGGGGTTCTGTCTCTCACCATATACAGACCCACCTAACATATGGCAAGCTAGTGCTTTTATACAGTTCAGCACCCATCAGATATGAGTCATCACTAATTACAATCTGATGCAATCTGATGCAATCATGATGTTATAAATTCTTCCACCTGTGCTTCATCACATAACATGCCTGTGATTACTTATCTCTTACACTTGTGAATTAACATCATGAGTCTGCAGAATCTAATTGCCTCCATTTTACAATTCTCTTTCCACTATCTGTTAAATATACCTAACATATATTTTATCAACTTTTACATATCTTGACAGCTTGCAATGCCAGCGGAAAGGGCAGCGGAAGCCACGCAGCAGCAGCAGCAGCAGCAGCAGCAGCAGCAGCAGCAACCTCGCCTGGCCTGTCCATGACTCCCCAGGAATATCCAGGAAAGGGAGATGCGTGACGGATGAGCTCCATGGCTGGGTTTTCCCAGGGGTGCTGGCAAGTCTTTGGCACTGAGTCTCGGGTCCAAAGCTGCCTGGATGATCTGAGCACATGCGATCTCACCTGGTTTCGGAAGCTAAGCAGGGTTGGTCCTGGTTTGTCCTTGGATGGGAGACCACCGGGGAAGACCAGGTGCTGTAGGCGCCTGGAGGAGGAACTGGCAAGCCACTCCTGTGTTCCTGCCATGAAAACTCCATGGACATGGAGTCATGGAGAGTCAGTCACGACTGTAACGACACAACAACACCAACTTGGGTCCAAAACCCAAGTCCGCCTCTCAGGGGCGTGGGTGCCTCGAGACCGCAGGCCTGGATGGGAAGCCGGGCTGGTGCAAGAGCATGCGCAGAGACAGCAGAGAGTATCTCTTCCTGGAGCTGGCCCTTGCCTCTGCGCATGCGCTGGGATACCAGCTGGGCAGCGGATGCACAGGGGAGGCAGACATTGGTCCCTGGAAGCCTCCTCCGAGGACTCCTTTCCCTGCTGCCTGTGGCCCACTGGAAGCCTTGGGCCACCGGGCCTCGACACCTGGGGGCCACGGTGACGATGGGGCTGCTACTCTGAGCACCATCCTGGCCCAGCACGAGCCCGGCTTTGGTCACCTGCCCGGAATGGCCCTGGCTGTCACTCGGCCGGTTTCCCTCTTGCCTCGGCTGTGGAAGGACCGAGTGTCCTTCTGGGGCTTGACCTTGGTGGTTTTGCATTCTGCCTTTTCTCCCAAACCATGCCTGGCAGCAGGCGCTGTTCAGATAAAACCTTCCTCGTGTAGGAGGGTCAGGGGGAGGTTATTCTCGCCAAGGGTTGCTGCTGTTCCAAAAATGCTCGCCTGCAGCCAAAAATAGCCAAGTGCCAAATGTGGGGTCAGAGCAAATTGGATTCCTTCCCAGACAAGGGAGGGGGGGAGGGAGGTGCCACTTCAAGATGAAGGGAGGCACCGCAGATGAGAAACAGCGATGAGCAAGGCAGAATTGCCTTCTTCTCCCTCCACTTCCATCATGGTGTCTCCAGCTTTCTCCTTCATGCACCTTTGCACAAAACAAAAGACAGCAGACACAGGCGGGAAATGCCCTTGAAGGCTTTCCAACGCAGAGGTGGCGTGACCAAAATCCGGAGACCTTCTGGCTTTTTCTCCCAGGAAGCGCCAAGCACTCAGGGGATT
Source organism: Phrynocephalus forsythii (assembly GCA_029282475.1). Taxonomy (NCBI): domain Eukaryota; kingdom Metazoa; phylum Chordata; class Lepidosauria; order Squamata; family Agamidae; genus Phrynocephalus; species Phrynocephalus forsythii. The sequence continues at coordinate 130,999,835 of JAPFRF010000005.1, read as the reverse complement.
TCTGCATGGGTGCAACTCCAGAAGTTGTGGACACAACTCAAGAGGCCAGTTCCTTCAAATCCACCAGCTGGTTTCCACAGCCTTTGCTCCTTGCAAGCGATGTGCTGACACATGCATCACTTTCCCAGGCTATGGTGTTCGGTGCATTCCGTGAAACAGGCTAGACCAGGGGTCCTCAACCTAAGGCCCCAGGGCCGGATGCGGCCCCCCCAAGGTCCTGAATCCGGCCCCTGGGACCAATTGCAAACCCCCCATCTACCCCCTGTTTTGTGAGCAAGCCAGCCTCTGCAGCTGCTTTTGGACTGTGATCCGGCCCCCAGTGGTGTCTGGGTGGTGGTGGACCGGCCCACTGTTTGAAAACTTTGAGGACCCCTGGGCTAGATGCTCCCTGTTTCAGGGCCAATGAAAGCATTACAGATAACCTGTCACTGGAAGTGGGGACATCTTAAGGGCTGAAAGGCACACGATTGTCACAGCTGGGTATTTCTCATCGCCTCTAGTGGGTGATTCAGCTTGTTCTGTTTTATGGCTGGTCTTCCGAAGGGAAATACAGTGGTGCCTCACCTTATGAATTTAATCTGTTCCGAATGCATGCTCTTAAGTCGAACTACTCTTAAGTTGGGGTACCTATCTAAAAAAATTGGGGGGGAAAGTTAAAAAATAGAAGAAATGAACAAAAAATATATTTGTAAGTCGAGCAGACCATATCTAAAATTTGTAAGGCGGCAGTTAAAACATCAACAGTTTTCCGCTCTTAAGTCAAATTGCTCTTAAGTCGGGGTACCACTGTACAGGCTCCATTGGCCGGTCTCATACATCAATGCTTGCCTAGACTGCGTTTCAAGGAAACACAGAGCCGTTGGGGGGGGGGGGTTGACTGAGACAAGCAGCTTTTCTGATGGCTCCAGAGGCCCACTCCTTGCCTGCTTGTGCCTCGTGTGCTGTGTATGGGACGAGATGCGCTCCAGTTGCGTGTGCAGGACACTCCTGGTGTATCCAAAAGCCACTGCTGGTTTGGATGGGCCGCTGATATGATAAGATTTGAACAGAACCCTCACCAGCTGGTAGGAAAGCAAAACAAGGGGGTTTCAGACTTAAGAACATAACATAAGAACATAAGAAGAGCCATCCTGCTGGATCAGGCCAATGGCCCATCTAGTCCAGCTTCCTGTATCTCACACAGTGGCCCCACCAGATGCGTTTGGGAGTGCACGAGCCTTCATGGTGAACAACACCAACCTAGCAGGAGAACCAGCGGATGCTCTCCTGGTATAGGGCACCTCAGCAAGGCAGGCAAAAAGCAGGATGCACAGGGGCCCGTCCGTCTGAAGCAAAAGATCTGTGCTCAGAAAATCTTCTCTTCTCTTCTCTTCTCTTTTCTCCCTTATCAGCCTCAGATTGCACCCCTGGCAGGCGTTCCTCCAGGCACTGCTCAGCGTTCCTTGTTCATCCCCCTTTGTCCAAATGACCTCTATATGATATTTTTGTTTGTTTGGCCAAGCTGCATTTCACCGTGGCAGCAGCCTGGAATTCCTCCCCCGCCTCCCCAAAACACACACACACACACACGGAGACACACCCTGACCCACTCAGGGAGTAGAAGGGGGTTTCTGCCTGGGCATGTACGGGCACTCCCCTCTGAGCGAGCGGCAGTCCACCACTGTGCCCTGGAGCTGGCGACGTCTTCGCCCGCAAGGAGACTTTGGCCTTCGCCCCTTCCTCCGGTCCCGGGCTCCCTTTGTGCCCCTTGTTCACGAAGGGGCGTCTATAACCTGAACGAGCCTCCCCCCACTCCCCCCCGTCCACAACCTGTCCGATCTTTCCGCCACAAAGGAAGAAGAGGCGGCTGGTGTGCAGCAACTGCTCCGTTGAAGAAAGGGCCATGTTGACCGTGGGCGGGTTTCCTTTCCAGGCACCTGGCTTTAGCGAAAGACTCAGGGACGCGGTAGTCCAGCGCTGGCCTGATCCAGGCAGGTCCCTTTCCTGACGGAGTCCCACTCTTCCTCTCCAAAGCAAGGCGGCTGTTGTTCTCACCTGGCTGTTCGTGGCACATAAAGGACCGTGTTTGGCTTCCCAATGGGGCACCCTCCGAGCACCAGAGGCGGCATCAATCTGTGCACCCATTTCGCACTCCTGCTGGACTGGGTGGGGTGGAGGGAAGAGGACACGGGTCCCTTTTCTTTGGGAGACCCTTGAAGGGATGCACGAGGACAAGCCACCCTTGCGCCCGAGATGGCCCATCACCCACCAGGAGCAGCACCATCACCTGGCTCAGCAGCAGGCACATGGGCCACCGGGTCAAGCGTGAGTGATGTGATCGTTGGAGTATTCTATCGTCCACCAGATCAGAAACTTGAGGGGGACCTTGAAATGAGGAGAGAAATCATGGAAGTGGCTAAGAGGGATAGGATAGTGATCATGGGGGACTTCAATTATCCCCACATTGACTGGGCCAATGCGAGCTCCAGGCAAGAAAGAGAAACTGGGTTTCTCGACTTGCTGAATGACTGTGCCTTAGAGCAACTTGTCATGGAGCCCACCCGAGAACAGGCAACTCTGGATCTATTATTGTGTGATACTCAGTACCTCATCAGGGATGTGAATGTCACTGAGCCTCTGGGGAGCAGTGACCATGCTGCTATTACCTTTGCCATGCATGTCGGAGGAAGAGTGTCAACCAAATCAGACATAAAAACCCTTGATTTTCGAAGGGCAAACTTCCCTCAGATGAGGAAACTAGTTAGAGAGAAACTGAAGGGGAAGGTTAGAAGAATCCAATCTCTTCCGAGTGCATGGAGCCTGTTTAAAACAACAATAATAGAGGCCCAGCACAAGTGCATACCACAAAGAAAGAAGAGCTCATTTAAGTCCAAGAGGACACCGGCATGGTTAACGAGTGGAGTTAGAGAGGCTCTAAAGCGCAAGGAGAGGTCCTTCTGTAAATGGAAATCCTCCCCAAATGAGGAAAATAAAAAGGAACACAAACTCTGGGAAAAGAAATGTAAGAAGATGATAAGGGAGGCAAAGAAAGATTTTGAGGAACGCATGGCTAGCAATATAAAGGGTAATAATAAAAGCTTCTTTAAATATGTTAGAAGTAGAAAACCTGCCAGAGAACCAGTTGGCCCTCTCAATGGTGAGGGAGGAAAAGGGGAGGTTAAGGAGGACTTGGACTTTGCAGAGAAATTGAATGACTTCTTTGCGTCTGTCTTCACGACAGAGGACCTTGAGCGGATTCCGCTGCCCGAGCCGCCCCTCTTGACTAAAGAATTAAATCAAATACAGGTTAAAAGAGAGGAGGTTTTAGGACTAATTGATAAATTGAGGATTAACAAGTCACCTGGCCCAGATGGCATCCACCCAAGGATTATTAGGGAACTGAGAAATGAAATTGCAGATCTCTTAACGGTAATATGCAACTTGTCTCTTAAAACGGCCACAGTGCCGGAGGACTGGAGGATAGCAGATGTCACACCAATTTTTAAAAAAGGAAGGAGGGGGACCCAGGAAACTACAGGCAGTTAGCCTTACATCTGTCCCAGGGAAGATGGTGGAAAGCCTCATCCAAGAGAAAATCTTAAAACACATAAAAGAACAAACCTTGCTGAGAGAAAATCAGCATGGCTTCTGTAAGGGTAAATCTTGTCTGACAAACCTCTTAGAATTTTTTGAAAAGGTCAACAGGCACGTGGATTTGGGTGAACCGGTGGATATAGTCTATCTGGATTTTCAAAGGGCTTTTGACACAGTCCCTCACCAAAGGCTGCTGAGAAAATTGCACAGTCAGGGGATAAGAGGGCAGGTCCTCTTATGGACTGAGAACTGGTTGAGATCCCGGAAACAAAGAGTAGGTGTCAATGGGAAATTTTCACAATGGAGAGAAGTGAAAAGCGGTGTGCCCCAGGGCTCTGTCCTGGGACCGGTGCTTTTCAATCTGTTCATAAATGACCTGGAGACAGGGATAAACAGTGAGGTGGCCAAGTTTGCAGATGACACAAAACTTTTCCATGTGGTAAAAACCAGAGAAGATTGTGAAGAGCTCCAGAAGGATCTCTCCAAACTGGGGGAGTGGGCTGAGAAATGGCAAATGCGTTTTAATGTAACCAAATGTAAAGTAATGCATATTGGGGCAAAAAATCCAAACTTCATCTATCAACTCATGGGCTCTGAGTTATCCGTGACGGATCAGGAAAGAGATCTTGGTGTGTTGGTGGACAGCTCCATGAAGGTGTCTCCCCAATGTGTGGCAGCAGTGAAGAAGGCCAATTCCATGCTAGGGATTATCAAAAAGGGGATTGAAAATAAAACAGCCAACATTATAATGCCATTATACAAAACAATAGTAAGGCCCCACCTGGAGTATTGTGTACAATTCTGGTCACCGCATCTCAAGAAAGACATAGTGGAACTGGAAAAGGTGCAGAAGAGAGCGACTAAAATGATTACTGGGCTGGGAGAAAGGCTAAAACATTTGGGCCTCTTTAATCTGGAAAAAGGCGATTGAGGGGGGATATGATTGAGACATACAAAATAATGCAGGGTATGAGTAAAGTGGTTAGAGGGAAGCTCTTCTCCCTCTCCCAAAATACCAGAACTAGGGGACATACACTCAAATTCAGGGCTGGGAGAGTAAGAACAGACAAAAGAAAATGTTTTTTCACCCAGCGCATTGTTAGTCTGTGGAACTCCCTGCCACAGGATGTGGTGATGGCATCTGGCCTGGATGCCTTCAAAAGGGGATTGGACAGATTCCTAGAGGAAAAGTCCATCACGGGTTACAAACCATGATGGAGATGTGTAATCTCTAGGCTTTAAACCAGGGTACTTCAAGGGCCAGATGCAGGGGAGTGGTATCAGGAGACAGATATCTAGTCTCATGCGCTCCCAAACGCATCTGGTGGGGCCGCTGTGAGATACAGGAAGCTGGACTAGATGGGCCTTTGGCCTGATCCAGCATGGCTCTTCTTATGTTCTTACGGCTTCTATTCAGAGGACAAAAACCAATTCGGTTTTGCCTCTGAGCATACACATGCCATTTTCTGCAGACGGAGGGCCCCTTTGGGCTCAGGTTTTTGCTGGCAAGGCATAAGTGGCCCTCTTAGCCTGGAGTGGAGTTTTGTGCCCATCCTGGGTGCTCTAACCAGGGAGGGCTCATTGCTCCCAGTGGGGGTTTCTCGCCTTCCCCATCCTGACCCGTGGCGCCTTTTGCCCTGTATGGGACCTAAAGAGACTGGGATGCCATCTGCAGTCGCTGCTCCCTTGAACAGAGCCTGGGGTGGAGGGGTGGGGTGGGGGGTGAAGCAGTGCAGCCTTTCCGCAGGGGACATCTCATATTTGTAGTGAGACTTGGAAAAAGCCTGGCCAGCCACTTCTTGATGCTGCCTCCTCCTCCTCCTCCTCCTCCTCCTCCGCAGGAAGTGAGGGGGTGACCACCCTGGCTAGGGTCCAACACAAACCCCACTTCTCCTCCCTCTGGGCAAAGAACAATGCCTGCCTTCAGCTCTCTCCCCCCCTCCACCTCCGAGGCTGCCGGAAGGGCTGCTCCTCCTTGTGGTTTTGACCCTGGTGGTCTCTTCCGCCTGCCGCCCCCATGCTTGGCATCCGAGAAGGGCCCGGCTCTGCCCGCAGAGACAACGAGAGCCCATTGTTTTCCTGCACAAACAAAGCCCTCCAGGTGCAGTTTTAGAGAAAGAAGGAGAAGAACAGAGTGATGTTTGTTTTGGAAGTGTTTCCAAGCTCAGCGGGCGGAGGGCAGGAAACGAGCCACTCCTCCATCAAGGCCCCACGCCCGCTTGCACTTTGCTGCCTAGGGCACAGGGCTCATGCCCTGCGAGGAGCCGAGGCGAGCCAAAGGGACCCGGCCTCCCTCGACCAGAAGGCACAAGCCAAACTTGAGAGGGAGACGGCACCCGCCATGCACAAGCGCGCACGAGAGGACAAAGCCAAAACCAGCAAACATTTCTGCTTATCTACCGCCCCATAACGCTTAAAGCTCCTTGCAAGGAGGTGGTTTACAATTTAATCATTCATTGCCCCTCCAGCCAGCGTTGGTACTCATTTTACTGACCTCAGAAGGCTAGAAGGCTGAGTCGATCACGGGCTGGCTACCTGGGATTGAACTCTGAGTTGTGAGCAGAGTTTTGACTGCAGTACTGCCGTTTAATCACTGTGCCACGTGGCTTCTTGCACACGCCTCAGATATATTTCAACAAAGCGGTCCACCCTCTTCACAAACTGCAGCCTCACTCAGAAGCCTCTCTCAGCTACGTATCTACCTTGTGGGTTTTGTTTTTGTTTTTTGGCAAGATTAAATAGCAGAGAGGGTCTGTGGCCAGGTGGGTTTTAAACCTCTTTTGGAATTCCTGACTCCTGGGACCAAATCCCCCTTAGAGATTCCTAGCAAAACAATTTCAGGCCAGCCATCTCAGCCTGCTCTTCTTGGTTCTATACTGCATTGGTATTTTTAGCGCACGGCCCTGCAAGGCAGACCAAGCAGGCAGGTGGAACAGAGCAATGTGAAAAGCGAAGGATGTTGGAAAAGTACAATCTTGCCTTCCTCTGCTTTAAAACTGGTGCCAGTGGCAGCCCTAGACCTGCTACTAAGGCCCTGGTCACCTGCACAAAATGTTTCCCTGTTCTATCCCGTTTATCTTGCAATTTGAATTGAGGTCCAAACGACGCACGGCCATTACCGAAGCTTTCATGCTACATCATCCGTGCTGCCTCTAGGTCAATTCCCAACCGCATGGAAGCTTCTAGTTTTTTGTTCCTGGTTGTTTCGAAACATTTAGCTTCTTGATATGGAGTGCGAACGTCGGTACTGATGCTTGAAATAGTACAGCTGCTGTGTTATGCTGCCATGGGGTACTACTGTCCCTTTTCTGTCCCTTAATTCTGCCCCTCCCCCAGCTAGCAGACTGTTGCTGTAGTGGTAAACTTATGTCAATGATATATATATAATTCAAGAAAGAAAATGAAGGGGGCCAATAAGACTGAAAGAAAAATAAGAATGAGTGTTAGCACTGTGACGCAGCAGACAAGAAAGCCAATGTGATTCTTGGTTGCATCAATACAGAACCATAGTGTCTAGATCAAGGGAAGTGATAGTACCACTCTATTCTGCTCTGGTCAGACCCCACCTGGAGTACTGTGTCCAGTTCTGTGCTCCTCAGCTTAAAAAGGATGTTGACAACCTCGAGCGGGTGCAGAGGAGGGTGACCAGGATGATTGAAGTTCTGGAGGAAATGTCTTATGAGGAATGGCTTAGGGAACTGGGAATGTTTAGCCTTTCAAAAAGAAGGCTGAGGGGGGATATGATAGCTATGTTTAAATATTTGAAAGAATGTCATATTGAAGAGGGATCAGGTTTGTTTTCCATGGCTTCAGAGACTAGGACTCGGGGCAATGGTTTCAAACTACAGGAAAAGAGATTCCATTTGAACATGAGGAAGAACTTCATGACAGTTAGAGCTATTCGGCAGTGGAATAATATGCTGCCACAAAGGAATGTGGTGGAGTCTCCTTTGGAGGTTTTTAAAGCAGAGGCTGGATGGTCATCTGTTGAGAGTCCTGTGATGGGGGTTCCTGCATGGCAGGGGGTTGGACTAGATGGCCCTTGAGGTCTCTTCCAACTCTAGGATTCTATGATTCTATTCTAATATATTCTGGAACGTTGGTGTAGAGGCCAGTCATGCAACACAATGATATATGTACTGGGACGCACACCATGGAATATAGACCACGTGATCGTAAAGCATGGCTCATGCACTCTGACAGATTGTGCAACCAAAGGAGGACATTTATGACCAGGGTCTAACTGAAACACAGTTGTTTTCCCTTTCTTGGAGGCCATCTCTTCCTCTCTGCTATTCCTTCATAGCACCACCCCCCCAGTCTCTGTCATCCATTTTCTGCTCCCTGAAGTCAGGCGTGTGCAGATGGAGCTGCACACGTTATAAAAGGGGGGAAACAACACAGGCATGTATTGCAAAGGACAGCCTGTTTTGTTTCCTTGGAGGGAGAAGGCTGGTCATTTTTCTTTTCTGAGATGAATCGCTCCATGCTTTTTCTCTGCACCATAAAAGGAGCTGGGCAACAGAGGCTTGGCCAGCAGCAGAAGTCTTTCTGTTCCAAGAGCAAAAGGGGATTTTCAGGGCAGGGCAGTCGGGACCAAGCTGTGATGTCTAAAGAGTGGCTGACGGAAGGGCAGAAGGAATGGACTAAGCACAATCTCACATCTTCTCCTTGGGAGAAGGGAAGGGCCTGTTGTGGCTTCCATAAGGAGCCACAGGCAAGGATGGTTGATATGTAGATAAACAAATAATTGACAGCAAGCTCAATAACACCCGGAAAGATTGACGAGATGTGCTGGAGAGAAGGAAATACAGTTGACCCTCGTATAACGAGTGATTCGTTTAACAGAAAATCCGCTTAAAGGGAAAAAAATTCTGGAGATACAGTACTCCCCCGGTTATTGTGGGAGTTAGGTGCCTGATACACCAAATCCGCAAAATGCAGATCCTCAGTAAATTGACCTTGGGCTGTTCCTGCTGGCTACCCAGAGGGGTTTTTAACCCCCTCCTGACACCTCAGCAAACCTTGCTGCCATGAGCTCAAGGTCTGTTTGATGAGGTGTCAGGAGGGAGTTAAAAACGTCTCTTTGAAAACAGCACCAAGCAGCCCAAGATCAGTTTGATGAGGTGTTAGGGGTTGGTTAAAAAACTCTCTTTGCAAATGCACCTGGCAGGAGTAGTCCCAGCTCTGTTTGCTGAGATGTCAGGAGGGAGTTAAAAGCCTCTCTTTGGAAGCAAAATACAGAGCCTCAGCAAGGGCTGCTCCTGCCCGCTTTGCTTGCAAGGACAGAGTTTTAATCCCCTCCTAGCACCTCAGCTGTCAAGAGGAGATTAAAAACCTCTCTTTGAAATCCCAGCCGGCAGGAGCAGCCCCAGGCCTGTTTGCTGAGGTCCCAGGATAGGATTAAACACCTCTCTTTGGAAGCCTGCTTCTCTCAAGGAAAAAACCCGCAATATACCAAGACCGTAATATATGAACCGCGTTGTGGCGGGGGACTACTGTAGGGGGAAATCGCTTAACAGAATCGCCTGTGGGATGAATCCGTACAACCGAAAAACAGTGACGATTAGGGATTACTCCATTTTCAATGCACTCCTATGGGAAATTTATACAAAGGAAAATTTGCTTAACAGAATTTCATTTGGAACGAATTAATTCCTTTATGCAAGGTGCCACTGTACAGTACTTGAAAGGTAGTTAGTTATACAGAAGAGGGTCAGGGTCTGACCTTCCCCGAGTGCAGGACACACAACAATGGGATCAAGGTACAAGAAGCTAGGTTTAGGTTGCACATCAGGAAAAAAAATCTTCTTAACTGTTAGAGCAGTACAGTACAACAATGGAATCAGTGACCTCGAGAGGTGGTGAGTGCTCCAACACTGAAGGCATGGAAGAGAAAATTGGATAACTCTGTGTCAGAAGCCCTTCAATGTGGATTCCTGTCCTGAGCCAGGGGTTGGACTTGATGGCCTTAAGGGACCTTTCTTTTTATAGGATTCTATGAAGGCCTTCAGATGGACCAAAAGATATACGAGTATCTGGAACTGAAGGCTTCACAGCGCAAGGGGGTCCGTGCACCGAAGGAAGGAGGCTCACGTGAGCTTTTACAATCCTGAAAGCTGGTGAGATGTTTTGAGAGAGGCTCGTAGAACTGGAAGGCCATTTTCTCACTGGACAGTGGACAACCAGAGGCCTAGCCAGGATTTGGAATGCCTGGCGACAAAGTTCATTTTTGCACCCTTCCTGCTGCCCCCCCCACACACACATAGCACCCACCCAGCAACGGACGTGGGGAGGGTGTACGCATGCACACAAGTGCAGACTGCCACACAGGCGTGTGATTGCATGTGTGTGTGTGCATGCGTGGGGGGGGTACTGCAAGTGTACCTTACACCTCTCCCACCAAGGCGAGGAAGAGGAGGAGGAGGGTGCTGCAGCCACGGTGGAGGTGGAGGGGGTGCCCTCACCAAACCTTAGGGGAAAGGAGGACTGCTGGGCGGGGGGAGGGTGCCCGGCTTCCTCCTCCTGCTCCCCCTCCAGGCGCCCCCAGATTGCAGTGCCTGGGGCAGATGTACCCTTCTGCCCCCCCCCAGATACGCCCCTGTGGATAACTTGCCCCACTGACAGAAAATGATAGCCTTTTCTCTCGCATGTGTGGACTCATGTGGACACTCTCTGTCTGCCGCTTCATGCGATGACAGAATCCTTGCATGGACACAAGCCATTGTGGGGCCTTGCCCTTCTCCTAGCTCCCAGTATTGTTGGCCCCTGCTGGAAGGAGAGGGGCCGGATCCAGGCCCAAAGAGGACCAAAGAGAGCTCCTTCGTTGCAGAGGCAGCAATCCTTCAGAGCAGTGGTCCTCAACCGGTGGGTCCCCACTCCCCAGATGTTCCTGGACTGGAACTCCCAGAAATCCTGGCCAGCTCAGCTAGTGATGAAGACTTCTGGGAGTTGCAGTCCAGGAACATCTGGGGACCCACTGGTGGAGAACCACTGGGTCAGACTAACCTTGGGTCTCCAGATGTTCTCAGACTTAAACACCCAGAAGAAGCCTTCACCATGCTTATCTTTCCTCCCTGCCTCCATGGGTCAGCCCAGTGGCCTTTCCTCTGCCTCCCACCCGGTCACTCGCTCAGAGTTGCGACATGCCCCCTCCTCTGCCAAGGCAGTGTCAGGCCAGAAATGCAGGCAGCCACAGGTTAATTTGGAACGTCTTTTGCCACATCTGTTGAAACCGTGACTGGGAAAGTCACGGGTCAGTTTTATTATTACTTTTCTTTCTGGCTCTTTGAAAATATTCCGGCTGCAGGGAGGCTCCTAAGAAAGTGAGATCATGTCCACACGCAGTGACTCTCAAACGCACTGACGAAATCCCTACCAAGTCATTTCAGTTCCGTATCTATTCTCTATTACTTGAATGTCCTTCTGTTTCTCTGTGAACATCCTGCTCTGCCCCCTCCTCTCCCCCCTTCTGTCCTAACCTGCGTTAACTTTCCCTTTCAGCAAAAAACATTCTTAATTCTGTGACCTATGCACATCAAAGTCCACAACTCCCAGATTCAACTTTCTCCCATTTTTCTGTTTGGACGCAGGAGATAAGCTAGGAAATTATAAAGCACAAAATGTACTATTCCGTTGGTGGCAGTGTTTTGCACTTTTGGTTAAATTCATCTGGCTGTGCAGTAGAAGTCCAGGGATTCCTGGAGCAGAATAGCCTCAACTTCCCCAGATTAGTCCACCCCTTTTCTCACTCACTGGCACTTACAGTCTCAGTAAATCTGAGATGCTACATAGGAGGAGGAGATCAACTGACAAACACGACAGCTTTTACCAGCAGATCTCAACAGACTCTAGAGACAGGGGGGAAAGCACTGGGCAGAGCGTTGAGGCTCTCTTTCAAATTGGAGGCAGGGAGGCAACGGCTGTTGAGTACTGAACAGATTGACAGTCACCTCAGCCCGGAAAGGTCCCTCCCAGCCATGTCTGCTCAAGGCAGGATCTGAAGCTGGAAAATCACTAACACCAACACGGTTAGCCCTTGTGTCACATTCACTTACTACAAAAGAGCTAACTAACTCATGACTGTGAAGATTCTCAGTCATCCAGGTGAGTTTATCTGGAAGTTGAGTCATGGCTACTGGACTTCTTTTTTGAGAGATAGAAATGTTTCGCTGCTCATCCAAACAGCTTCCTCAGTCTGAATACAGCTAGTGCGAGTCCTCCCTCTTATAGTCAGTCAGCTTTGACCTCTTGTCACCCTGGCCTGAATTAGGCTCATAAGATGGACAATGGCCTGAATAGGCTCGTTAGGGAGACAATAGTATCCATAGCCTTAAGGTGAACAATGGCCCTCCCTCAACAGAGGTGGCGGCCTCAGGCATAGTCTATCTGCTACTTATGAGGCTGTACTTTCCAAAGTACCCAGACAAATCAAAAAGCCTTCACCACCAAGGCCATAGCTAACGACCCATTCTTGATGGGTTTCAGCACCTTAGGCCATTGTTCACCTTAAGGCTATGGATACTATTGTCTCCCTAATGAGCCTATCCAGGCCATTGTTCATCTTATGAGCCTAATTCAGATCAGGGTGACAAGAGGTCAAAGCTGACTATAAGATGGAGGACTTGCACTAGCTGTATTCAGACTGATGAAGCTGTTTGGATGAGCAGCGAAACGTTTCTATCTCTCAAAAAGAAGTCCAGTAGCCATGACTCAACTTCCAAACTAACTCATTACAACCTTTTTTGGCTTTTGCTAACCTGGTAAAGTCAGATCTAACATTAGCAAAATACTTTCAAAGATGATCATGTTTTACTAAACAACAATTCAGATTATGTTTTTACAATATATTTTTTTAGCATCTTGGTTTTTCAGACTCCACAGTCTTGACTCCCAATCGTGGTTTATGACTCAAAGACCCTTCATGATTGTCCTGCTCAAGACAGAGGTCTACACAGCCATAAGTGTGAAACCAGCTGTACATTAAAAACAAAGCAAAAACATAAAGTGTATACTGCAAATATCAGTGATTCCTGCCTTGAGCAAGGGGTAGGACTTGATGCCCTGATAGGCCCCTTCCAATTCCATGGTTCTATGATGCTATGTCTGTGAAGATTCTCAGTCATCCAGGTGAGTTTACCTGGAAGCTGAGACAGGGATACCTGGACCGTATTGCCACGACTCAGCTTCCAGATATGCTGCTCTAGTTCTATGATCATTTTCGTCCTCAAGTCACCTCCGGCTTCACCCCGTCTTCCTCGTCAACTAATTTCTGCACAAAATCTGAAAACAGGAAGTCATTCGTGTATACGCCAATTGTGTTTGAACAAGGAGCAAACCAGTTTCTGCATTTTGCACAATTCGCCCTGGTTTTGTAAGCCAGGGGAATGTGAGGGCGCGGAAATCACACACACACACACACACACACACACACACACACACACACACACACACACACACACACACACACACACACACACACACACACACACACACGGCCTCACTGGCCTGCAGGTGACCCTGCTCACCTGGCAGGCCTTCGTGACATGTTTTCAAACTTGTCTTGGAAACCAAACTGCTTTTCTTTACCAAGCCCAGACCTTTGCTTTCAGAAAATAAATGGAACAGGTGATCCCTTTAGGCTACTATAAAAATAACAAAAACATTGCTAATATTTTGAGGGCGAAACCCTCAGAGCAGTACCGATAGGCTATAACATGGATAAATGGATCTCGGTTGTGTCTGCATGAAGCAACTGCATCAGTATGGCGTGCGTGATCATAGAATAGGGCCATCTAGTCCAAACCCCTGCCATGCAGGAACTGCCATCACAGGACGCCCGGCATATGTGCCATCCTGCCTATGCTTAAAACCTCCAAAGAAGGAGACTCCACCGCCCTCCGTTGTGGCAGCATCTTCCACTGCCGAACAGCTCTAACTGTTATGAAATTCTTCCTAATGTTTAAATTGAATCTCTTTTCCTGCAGTCTGAAACCATTGCCGCAAGTCCTAGTCTCTGAAGCCATGGAAAACAAACCTGTCCCTTCTTCAATATGACATCCTTTCAAATGTTTAAACATAGCTATCACATCCCCTCTCAGTCTTCTTTTTGTAAGGCTAAACATTCCTAGCTCCCTAAGCTGCTCCTCATAAGACATTTCCTCCAGACCCCCAATCATCCTGTTCGCCCTCCTTTGCACCCGTTCAAGATTGTTGACATCCTTTTTAAACTGAGGCACACAGAACTGGACACAGGACTCCAGGTGGGGTCTGACCAGAGCAGAATAGAGTGATACTATCACTTCCCTTGATCTAGACACGATGGTTCTGTTGATGGCTGAACGCTTGCTGTACATTCGCACCTGGGCCACACCGACACCTGCAATCTACTTTGTCCTGAATCAGGTGCCGGGTCCAATCTCGCTTGGGGTTGTCTGCTCTAATGGATCGTGAGCGCCCCCAGTTCCACAGGGGTAAGCTTTTATTTCCAGGACACCTCCTTCAGAGTCTGAAAAGGGAAATAACTAGCACCTAATTCTGCATGCATCAGATGTACTGCTGCTCTGTGATTTTACACAGGAGGCCTGATTTTTGAATGTCTTTGGCTACAAATCCCATAATTCTCCATTCTGGGGCTTTTGCCTGACAGACGCCTCAAAACATGGCTCATCTGGGTGACGAGGCCTCAACCGGAAGCCTTCAAGGCTGAACTAGAGGTCTAAATCCACTCCAGCAACCTGTGCCTAAGGTTACTGGTGAGCTTTCTTTTTGTGAATAGGAAGCTAGGCTGAGCAACTCTTTGGCCGTTACTTCACGAAGTACTTCGCTTCGCAGCGGGATTGCCTTCGCTTTGAATGCGAAGGCGGTCACGTGGTCTCCCTTCGCCCCCACCCCTCTTTCTCTGTCCTCACCAAGCGAAAGGTTCGAATCCATTGCCACCTCACGTGCCTTCGCATCCGGGTGCTTTCTTTCAACGTCCGGTTTTCGCTTTCTTTTATTTTTAAAAAAAATTTACCGCGGCGTAACGATGCATCGATACCCGGCTGTCATTTGCGGCAAAGCTGAATTACTGTATGATCCTTCGTTTTCCACTCCCGATTTGTATTGCTTCGTCCATTGGCGGCCATAAAAAAATGCTGTTCCCCGTCAGGGCCACAAGGTGGACCAGCACACAACAATGATCCATCGGTCCTCCAAGGGAGGTAATAAATCCCTAGAGCTGTGACTTCCGCCTCAAACTAATTACAAAGCTATCATGTCCCTCGCGTTCATCAGTATTTCGGAGAAAAAGTAACTGAAAAAATAAAAAAAAGAAAAATTAGTGGCCACACGTGACTTTGGATGCCGAAAAAGATTCCCGGCCTCAGGGGAACTCGCCCGCTTGGGCACGGTTTAGGGGCGTGGTCGGGGTGGCGCCGAATCCAGACCACGCGTGCGGACAAAAGCGGTCGATTCGCATGGAAATTACGGCTCGCCGCGCAGCGAGAGGTTCGTGAAGTAACGGCCTTTGAGGCCTTTGTCCCAGGTGAGGCCAATTTAGGTGTCCATAAGATTGTCTGCCCATTAGGTAGAGCTCCCAAAGTAGAGAATCGTGGGATACGTGGACCGTGAAATCAGAAGTCCCCATCCTCAGTCCCTACATCTTCTCCTCTGGAACTGAAGTCCAGCCCAAAGTGAGATGCAGCTTGCCAGCCTGAGGACTCAGGGGATAAAGAAACAGCTGTTCCACATCTGGGCTTTCTCTTTCTGTGGTAATGTTCTCCGACGCTTTATATCAGGGGTACATAAGAACATAAGAACATAAGAAGAGCCCATGCTGGATCAGGCCAAAGGCCCATCTAGTCCAGCTTCCTGTATCTCACAGCGGCCCCACCAGATGCGTTTGGGAGCGCATGAGACTAGATATCTGTCTCCTGATACCACTCCCCTGCATCTGGCCCTTGAAGGACCCTGGTTTCTCCATCATGGTTTGTAACCTGTGATGGACTTTTCCTCCAGGAATCTGTCCAATCCCCTTTTGAAGGCATCCAGGCCAGATGCCATCACCACCTCCTGTGGGAGGGAGTTCCAAAGACTTACAACGCGCTGGGTGAAAAAATATTTTCTTTTGTCTGTTCTCACTCTCCCAGCACTCAATTTGAGTGGATGTCCCCTAGTTCTGGTATTTTGTGAGAGGGAAAAGAGCTTCCCTCTATCCATTTTACTCATACCCTGCATTATTTTGTATGTCTCAATCATATCCCCCCTCAAGCGCCTCAAGTGTCCAAACTTTTTGCAAGGAGGGCCAGATTTGGTGAGGTGAAAATGTGTGTGGGCCGACTATTCAGCCTGAAGGGAGGAGAAAGGACATGGTCCATGCACATCTGCAACAGCTGCAAATGCTCCAGTTTGAAGGCGCCCCAGGGTCCAGTGGCTGTTGCAGGGCCCAGGAATCAGCCCACGTGGACCCAAGTTGCACCACGGCTCGCATAAGCTGCCCTCCCTCACAAGCAGCAACGGAGCCAGGGATGGGGAGGCAGGGTGGGTGGCTGAGGGGATGGACGGTGGCAAGCAGGCCAGGCAAACCATAAAACTGCAAAGCTGACATCTCCACCCAACACAGGGATGGGCCAGCTGGCGGGGATGCATGACAGGCTGAGCCGGCAGGGAGAAGAGGCTGAGGATCACTCAAAATTTTAAAATGGGGTGTATTTGGCCCCCGGGCCGGACTTTGAACATGCCTGCTTTATATGGTGAGAATTTCCATTGCATCAGCGTTAAAGAAGAGAAAATACATCAAACTACGAGGGGTGGAACGACAGCAGAGGATGTTGCTGAAATCAGCCCTGTGGAGCACAGCAGGATGCACTGGTGGTAAACACCTGGAGCAGAGATGAAACCTCTTCGGTTTGAGGGCTACAATGCCCAGAATGCCCGCAGCCCGAATGGTCAGTCGTAGCCAAGCCAGCTGTGGGTTTCTGGATGCTGTAGTCCCTGAAGTCGGCTCATCTCTGATTGGGAGCAGCACGAGATTGTCCCCTGTCATGGGGGTAAAAGGTAAAAGTTCATCCCGCACATGTGTGCTAGTCATGCCCGACTCTCGGGGCGGTGCTCATCTCCGTATTCAAGCCGAAGAGCCAGTGTTGTCCAAGTCCACGGCCATGTGGCCGGCATGGCTGCAAGGAAACACTGATTTACCATCCCGCTTTTTACAACAGTACCTATTTATCTACTTGCATTTACACATTTATCTACTTGCATTTACTCAAACTGCTAGGTTGGCAGGAGCTGGGGTTATCAGCGGGAGCTCACTGGGTGCATGGCACCCAGGATTCGAACTGCTGAGCTGCCGGTTTTGCAGCCACAGCCTTATCAGAATAGATTTACATCAAATGAACAAAAGCAAAGGCACAAGATACTCTATCGCAGGTATTCAACCACCCACCCACCCACCCATTACTGTTAAATTCTGCCCATTTTCCAGAGATGTCCATGTGACACCTGCAACTCTCCCCTCTCCTGCCCCTTGATCCTCACTACAACCTCCCTGTAAAGCAGGTGAGGACGAGAGAAAACACAAAACTGGCTCAAGTTCCCCCCCTAAAAGAGTTCTAGGGCTCTCGGGGACAGACTCGAACCCAGATCTGCCAACTCCCGGTCCAGCTCTCTTGTCCATCCCCCTGTCCAGTTCAATATCTTAGAAAAAGCGAGGCTTACAAAAAGGGACCTCCTGACTGCCATCTTTAGGAGCAAATCAGCCCGTTCCTGCCTCGGACCAAAAAGTGAGCCAAAAGCTGTTATTGCTTAAACACTGTATTCTGATTCTGCCGTCCAGAAATGATTTTTCGGCACAGATTACACAAGGGTGTAAGCAGAACAACAGCATAAGTTCAATTTTTTTGAAGAAAGGATTGAATCTTGGGGATGGGCTTTCGTAAAGGATTGGCCCATCCTGGGACTTTTCTTCTTGTTTTCATTCATCGGAGCTGCCCGACCTTCTGTGCTTCCAAAGGAAATAGATCAGCGTGTACCTCTGGATGGTAAGTCATATTTCTGCTAACCACCCAGAAAACACCGCAAATCTATTTTAACAAAGTATATGTGTTTCCCCCTCAGCACACAGAGGAACCTATAAATCGTGCAACAGTCTTCGTGAAATTGGACAGGCTTCATTCCCTCCAAAGGGGCTATAAAGCCTTAGCATTTTCCATAAATCTGCCAAAACATAAAACAGTTATAGCTTTTTGTCCGTTTTCCCAGTGTAGTCGCCGGGGAGTCATCCAGAGCTTTGGGGACTAAACGGAGTACAGCTTGGATTCCTATGCAGACTATTATGGCTCCTACCTCTGGCTCTCAGCCCTGGAGGGAGACCAACCAGCCCAAACGCCTCCGGGTAAAAAGGATGTCTGCAAAATGACAAGGGCAGCTGCCTTGCTTACAGGATCAGAGGCTTTGAAAGGGTCCTTTGTGTCTTTTTCTGTCACCTGCCGGTCATTCTGCTCTTGTCCCCTGTGTTTCCAAAAAGGAAAAACCGTCTTGTTTTGCACTGGGGTATCTGACTGCACCAGTTGCAGAGACTCTGACTGATCAAGGAAGCAACTGATGGATGGATGGATGGATGGATGGATGGATGGATGGATGGATGGATGGATGGATGGATGGATGGATGGATGGATGGAGGAAGGAAGGAGCTGATGATAGATAGATGGATGGATGGATGGATGGAGGAAGGAAGGAGCTGATGATAGATGGATGGATGGATGGATGGATGGATGGATGGATGGATGGATGGATGGAGGAAGGAGCTGATGATAGATGGATGGATGGATGGATGGATGGATAGATGGATGGATGGAAGGAAGGAAGGAAGGAAAGGAAGGAAGGAGAGGTGATGGATGATGGATGGATGGATGGATGGATGGATGGAAGGAAGGAGCTGATGATGGATGGAAGGAAGGAAGGAAGGAAGGAAGGAAGGAAGGAAGGAGCAAACTCCTTGTAGGAGCTTCACAGTGCAGTGGTTAGAACGGTGGTAGTGCAGCCAAAACTCTGCTCCCAACCTGGTGACTCAGCCTTCCCTCTTTCTGAGTTTGTTAAAATGAGTGCCTAGGTTGGAGTGGTTGTGAGCAATGTGAAGCCTGCATAATTTAAATTGTAAACCTCTCAGAGAGTGCTTGAAGTGCTATGGGCTGGTATATAAGCAGCAGATTTGACTCCCCCCCCTCCCTTTGCTCTCTCTCTTGTGCAACTTTTAGAATTATTCCTCCTCTTGTCGTTGTCGAGGCAGCCTGAATGAATCAAGGGGAACAAGGAGACTACAGAAAGTTCTCATCCCCTCTCACAGCATGTCCTGAGCCAGTGGGGCTAAATAGGTGGGGTCCTGTTCACAAACTGACATGTCGAAAGGAGATAGGCCATAATGACTCTCTCTCTCTCTCTCTCTCTCTCTCTCTCTCTCTCTCTCTCTCTCTCTCTTTCATTACCTTCATAAGGTCCCAGCTGGACGTTGAGCAGGTCTTTGGCCCCGCACTCGGGTCCCAGGGCCCCGTTGTAGCTGGCTGTGCGGGCCCCAAACATCAAGCGGCACCGATGCTCCTCGGGCGTGTTGTTGTTGATGACGGCAAAGACATCAAAGTCACACCCGTTGTTCATCCCTTCGGAGGCCTTGATCCTGACCTTCAGGCCTTCCTCGGCCGGCGTGGGGCTCTTCTGGTGCTGGGCTTTCTCAAAGACGGCCCGCTCCTCCTCTGAGTCTGCCAAAGGGAAACAGCGGCCGTGAGGGATCCCTTTGGCCACCCGAGGAGGGATATGATTGAAACATACAAAATAATGCAGGGCATGAGTCAAGGGGATAGAGGGACGCTCTTCTCCCTCTCACAAAATACCAGAACTCGGGGACATCCAGTCAAATGGAGGGTTGGGAGAGTGAGAACAGGCAAAATAAAATATTTTTTTACCCAGCGTGTTGTTAGTCTGTGGAACTCCCTGCCACAGGAGGTGGTGATGGCATCTGGCCTGGATGCCTTCAAAGGGGATTGGACAGATTCCTGGAGGAACAGTCCATCCCAGGTTACAAGCCATGATGGGGATGTGTAATATCCAGGCTTAAAACCAGGGTCCTTCAAGGGCCAGATGCATGGTTATAGTATCAGGGGACAGAGATCTAGTCTTGTGCGCTCCCAGAGGCATCTGGTGGGGCCAGTGTGAGATCCAGGAAGCTGGACTAGATGGACCCTTCTTGGCCTGATCCAGCATGGCTCTTCTTAAGTTCTTATGTTCTCATGTATCCTGGTGCTGATGGTTGATGTATGGAACACAGAGCCATATCTGTTCTCAATACCAGAACATGTCTCAATTGTACCGGACTGTATATTATTATCCCTCATGACTGTAAGCCGCCTTGGGTCCTTTTCCAAGGAGAAAGGTGGGATAAAAATACTCTAAAATATATAATAAATAAATATGAGTAATGGAGTTAGAAGCAGCCTCTAAAAAGGCCATTGGAGTCCAACCTGGTACTCCAGGCAGGGGTCCAAATCAAAGCAGACCAGATGGCTTTCTCGTGAATGCCTTCAGCTTTGGAACACCCACCACCTCCCAGGGACATGGGTTTCATTGTCACACTACTCTGTCAGTTAGGACGTTTTTCCTGACATTCAACCTAGTTCTGGTTTCCTGTAGCTTGACCCCATTATGACACAGGGAGGTGATTCTCACCACACACCCCCAAATGCTCTTTCAGATCTTTACCCTGTTCCCATTGCATGGGCTCTTAAGGGACTCTGCACAGGTTCAGCAGCCCTCTTCACTTTAGACACCTGCTATCCCCATGGGGGAGACTGTCTTAAGAACATAGGAGCCCTGCTGGATCAGGCCAAAGGCCCGTCTAGTCCAGCTTCCTGTATCTCACACAGCGGCCCCACCAGATGCGTTTGGGAGCGCAGGAGACTAGATCTCTGTCTCCTGATCCCACTCCCCTGCATCTGGCCCTTGAAGTACCCCGGTTTTAAGCCTGAAGATGATACATCTCCATCATGGTTTGTCACCTGGGATGGGCTTTTCCTCCAGGAATCTGTCCAATGCCCTTTGAAAGGCATCCAGGCCAGATGCCATCACCACCCCTGTGGCAGGGAGTTCCACAGACTAAAAACACGCTGGGTAAAAAAAAATATTTTGTTTCGTCTGTTCTCACTCTCGCAACCCTCCGTTTGAGTGGATGTCCGCTGGTATTTTGTGAGAGGGAGTCCTAGTTGTACCTTCTTGCCATACCCAACCATTTGAACCATTTAACCTTCCTTGGGGAGCACCCCAGCCTCATAAAGGCTCCTTGCCTCCCCGCACGCCCCCTCCTCAGGTTGTCCCGCGTACCTTCTTGGTACTTGTAGTTGTGGGTGATGTCCTCCTGGGTGTCCCTGCCCACGCTCTTGGTGGTGATGTTCTTCCCGATGATGGAAGGGTGCAGAGTCTTCCTCCGGGTCATGTCGCTCTGGAGGATCAGGTAGGCCACGTCGGCGTTGACCTCGGCAAAGACGAAGCGGGCGTCGTACTTGAGGTGGAGCTCTCCTTCCTTGACCGCTTTGACCGGAGTGGGACCGCAGCAGAAAACCCCTGCCGAGCAAAAGAGGCCGTGAACGTCCCACCAGGAAGAGGGAGAAGAAACCCCCTTGATCCAAGGGAAAGAAGGACGAGCAGGCCACACCAGGAAATGAATCCACCGACAACCTCGTGCCCCGTCTCTCCGGAAGGAGACGTTTGCAAGCAGTCAAGCCAGGAAGGCTGGGCCATGTTGCGCTGACCACTGGGCCCTCCTGCCTAGAAACAGCGATCCCTCCCTAAGGTCCTTCGACCTCTGCCCTTCAAAGTGGGGGCCAAGGGGGAGCCTCTTCAAAACTGGACCTCCCCAGACGTTCTGGGCTGCCCTTCCAGGTTCCCTGGGGGGTGACAAGACCCATCTGGGAGGCAACCCATCCAAGAGGGCTAGGCTGTACTCTCTTCCACTTCCTAAAAAGACACTTTGGAGAACTGCCCTATGAGCAGGTTGCTCTGGAACGTCCCGGATGGATGTCTCGTCAGGCCAACGTTTTGACAAGAGTTCTCCCATCTCCAAGGACCAGGGGAAGCAAAGACCGCTGCTTTCCAGCAACAGAGACACTGCAGAGGCAGCCCTGGACTAGAGGGACCTGAATGGGGACCCACACGGACAAGAGAGGCAGCTTCACTGTTAGAAGGCAGTAACACACAATCGGCCCAAACCGCTTCAAAGCTGCTGTGTTTGCAAGCTCAAAAAACCAAGCAGGGTTTGTTCTTTCCCCCTTAGACCCCGCAAAATGAAATACGATTTCTTCCAGGAGGTGAAAGACTTTAGAGGAAAATCACATCTCCTTTACTGCTGAAGTCAGCTCTGCTTCTAATTTCAAAGCTCCTCATCTCATCTATTTTAACCGCCAGGCCATGAAGCTCCCTGTGGCTCATTTTCTTGACCTCTTCCCTGGACATGGAAATGCAAGCGGCTCAGAGCACATACCACCACTTATGAAGGATGAGAGTCAGGCGGTGGAGGGAGGTGAACCTCACAAATGCTCATTTCGTCAGTGCAAGGGCCTGGTGCTGGAGAGGCATACCTTCACTTTTTTCCTGGGGAGTGGGGTCCAACACCTGCCAGCCGTCGTACCCTTCAGGAAGGTCTGGGCGGGCCATCCAGGACTCGACCCAGCAGTGGAAATTCCTGTGTCAGTCAGGGAGATAAAGAGAAAAGGAGGGAGGGAGGCAGGGTGAGGCGGAGGCTTTGATAAGATTCCTGAGAGGTTTTTCATGCTGATAGCAACAGGTCTTGGCAGCCACCATGGAAGCATCCTTCTGGCTGCCAATCCCTGTTATTTGCCTGCCCGCCCCACCCCCCACAACTTCCAAAATGGAGACTTTCTGCATGGCAGAACTGGAAGGAAGCCAGATGGCCAGGAGGACAAATGTTAGTAGCCATCCCTGTCCCGAAGGGCCAGTCTAGGTGTCCCAAGGTGGGGCAGGGAGAAATGAAGGAGTGGGCCACCCCACTCATCATCCATGGGCAGCTGCACATTCGAAGCAAACTCTGCACCAAGCTCTTCAAAGCCCCACGAGGGTGAAAAGTTGTCTTGCCTGAAGACGGGCAGAGAAATGCAGAATCGCCACCCCAGCATCCTGAGGCGACAGTCTCAGCCAGCCCAACGCCAGGGGTGGCCCTGCTCAGACGGGAGAAATCCCACAGAAGCAAAGCTTTTACGGTTCCTCTCTGCCATGCCTGCAGCTGTGAACCCCGCAGGGCTGTTGGGTGGGTGTCTCTGTGGAGTTGTGGAGCTGCCTCAGAGTCAAACGACACAGGACAGACCAGCTGTTGTCATGAGAGGGGATTTTCTGAACTGAAGGAAGATCCCGGGTTGTCAAGGCAGAAGCTTGGGGCAAACCTCCTGTCACCGGCCAATCCCCTATTTTTGCGGCTGGTCCTCCAGCAGTAAAGACAAGCCTGGCTCACAGGTGTGGGCTCTCAGACTCAAAGGTCTGCCAGAATCCCATCTCGAGTGTTCTCGAGACAGGGCCTGCCCACTGTAACACAGAGTTTGACCCCGAGCGTCTTCCTAGGAAAGGGCTGAGTGAGAGCTGCCCTGCTACTAATCATAGGCGTATCATTTTGAATCACCTTTCTTGGAGGCATTTTGAACTAGTATTTTAGGGTATTACCCGTGAAGGAACCGGCACCCAAAAATTATTTTCAGAGCCCTACTCAGCCACACACCATGCGGTCATCTCAAGCAACTAATTCATGGAGCCCCGCTCTGAACCTGGTCATGGGTCCCTCTAGGACAGTGGTCATTCTCAACCTTGGGTCCCCAGGTGCTCCCAGAAGCCTTTGCCACTCGCTGTTTTGGCCGGTATTTCTGAGACTTGTAGTCCAAGAACACCTGGGGACCCATCTTTGGGAACTACTACTCTAGGACAGTGAGGGCGAACCTTTTAGAGACCACGTGCCCAAACGGCAAATCAAAACCTACTAATTTTTCTCAAAGTGCCCATACAGCAATTTAACCTGGATACAGGTGGTTGTGAAGGGGCAATGCTGGGTGCCCACAGGAAGGGCTCCGAGTGCCACCTTTGGCACCCGTGCCATAGGTTCACCAAGACTGCTCTAGGAGATGATGGGCAGCATCTGCCTAGGTTCTCAGGTATGGAAGGCTCCCTATCATCTGGTTTTCCTTTTAACATTCCAAAACCCCAACCCTAACCCTAACCCTAACCCCTAACCCCTAACCCCTAACCCTAAGCAACTCACCAGATATAGTCACGGTTTCCCTTCTGGAGCTTCCCGTTCTCATCCAGGTATTGCTCAATGATCAAGTTGCCGTTGGTGTCGTGGGCAGAGTTGTAGTTGGTGACCACACGGGTGGGGATGCCCAGGCACCTGAGTACTAGGCGGGAAGGGGGAGGGGAGGGAGGAGGTAGGGAAGCAGGAATGAACAGAGGCAACATTCAGACCTGCCATCTTCAGAAAACCCCAAAGAGAGAGGGAGTTCCCTCCTCCTCCTCCACCAGAGCATGAAAAGGACATGTTGAAATTAGCACGTTCACAACACTGCTGCACATTTACAAGGCCTGTTCTTGATCGCCCCTAGAGGTCAAGTCACCTAATAAAGGGCTCAAGTTACAGGAAGCCAGATTAAGGCTCAGGAAAAGATAGTTGTTGTGAATTTTTCGGGCTGTTGGGCCGTGTTCTGGAAGTTCTTCTTCCTGACGTTTCGCCAGACTCTGTGGCCGGCATCTTCAGAGGGCGAGGAGCTCAGGGAACTAGGAGTTCCCTCTGCGCTCTGGGGTATAGAGCACAGTCATTCTCACTCACTCTGTACCCCAGAGCACAGAGAGAAATCCTAGTTCCCTGAGCTCCTTGACCTCTGAAGATGCTGGCAAAACGTCAGAAAGAAGAACTTCCAGAACACAGCCAAACAGCCTGAAAAACTCACAACAGCTATCAGATCTGGGCTGTGAAAGCCTTCAAGAAAGGAAAAGACTTCCTAACTGTTAGAGCAGTATGACAATGGAACCCATGTCCTCGAGAAGGAATGAGTGCTTCTTCACTGGAGGCATTCAAGAGAAAATTGGAGCACACCTGGCAGATCTCCTGTGATTTGGATTCATGCCTTGAGAAAGGGTCGTGCTTGATGGACTCGGACGGCCCTTCCAACGCCATCATTCTATGATTCTGTGTTTCTATCAGAGGATAAGGCAATTAATACGATCTGAAGGCAGATCCCAGTGTGTTGGGAAATCAAGGTGGAAGGGGAACAAGGCATTGATGCATCTTTCAAAAAACTAACACTCTAAAAAGTTCCTTTTTGAGTTTTATATTTCACATAAGCATTGCTGTGAACTGACTTCACTTGCAATTCTGCAAGATAAATAAATAAAAGTGAAATGTACCTGGGCATAAATCCAATTACTACTCCCATATATGACTGATTAACTCACTGGGATTTACATGGTTGTTGACTTATCTTTCATCACTGAAGTCAGTGAATCTATCCTGATACTTTTAAAATGGATTTTGGCCCCTGGACAAGGTTCTCTTCTCTGTACGTCCCCCTCAGCAAACATTCCACTTCTGCCCACCCAGCCTCTGTTTCAGGTGCCTCCTAGACCTTCTCATATCAAGCAGTTTCTGTCTTTCTAATTAATGGCTTCCAGATCAACCACATTTTGCAACAGGGAGAATAAACAATATGTTTTTCCCCTAAGAAACCAGTGAGAAACTGCTGTAGGTGCAAAGAGAATCGGAGTTGATTAAACTAAGAAGAAAGTGATTAAATCCGATGTAACCGAAAAGGACAAATTAGAGAGCATTGCCGAAGCTGGGACCATTGAGAATGAACAGATAGCATCTAATAAGGAATTTCAAAATAAAAGCCAAGAAGGAAGATACTAGTTAAAAGGACCCAAAAATCGTCAATAGCAGGGTGTCCGTCTACACTGGATTGTGTGAAGTTGCAATTGTGTTCTTAGAGTCTAAAAACCACCACAAGTCAACACTGAAAAAAGACTCAGTGGGTGCAATCAGATTGAAATTGTCCTGTTCTTTGATCTGGAGCGGGGACAGGTTGGTTCATTCCTTTTTCTGGCAATCACACAATACAATTGCTGGATGAACCAGCTTGCCCCCAGAGTGTTCCTGTTTGCATCCTTCTGAGCTCCTGACAGAGGCGTCTCTGCTATGGCTTCCGTTTGGTGCGTGTGATCACTGGAAACAAACCAAAGCAAGCCGTTGGCTGTCAAATTGCCATATCCTGAAGTAGCTCAAGAAGACAGCCACTTCTGGACATGAGAAAATTATACACTTCCTCCGCTCCTCCACAGGGGAGCGGAGGAAGTGAAAAAAGTCTGAGATTGTGTTAGGACAGCATAAAAACAATTGAAAACTTTATCCTGGCAGTAGGGGGGGACACAAGGGAGCGCTAAAGATTTGGCGAAGAATCTGCCCATAGCTGGATCCAGGGCTGGCCATGACTGGGAGAGAAATAATTTCACCACTGCTCCAATCCCAGGCTAATTTTCTGCCCAGAGGCTGCTGGTAATCAAAAGCAAGAATGTGCTTCTGTGCTTGAGTTCTGCTGGAGCAATTTTTATCTGGTTCCCTTGCAGGCAGCATGTTCCAAAACCTCACAGGGGGTGTGGTCTCTGGCCATGTTGGCTGGGGGGGTTCTGGCACTTAATGTCCAACGTTTCGCCATCGGCTCCAGCTCATCTCCTGTGGGACAGAATTGTTCCACGGGGAAAGGAAACTGCTGGCTGGCCTTCTTTCTTGCAGGGACCGTTTCTTACCTGTGCAGGCCACAGCGGCAAATACCCAGCATTGGCCATAGCGGACTGGCCGGCACCCATATTGCTGCCACCTCTGGAGGATGTCCACGCTTCCGCTCCAGGCCATGGGGTTCACGCCGTCGTCGTACTGGTTCTCCCAACGCCCAAACAGGATGCCTTGGTCATCGTTACAGTTCACCTGCGGCCCAAGACACAAGAGGAGGCCAGGGGGCTCAGGGGAGAGGGCGGACATCTCAGAGACCAAATCTCACGCTTCTTAAGGTCAAACATTTCACCTTTCAACTTGACGGTTCAGAGGCTTAGGCACAAATATATCTTAAGCCACTGTTGTTGCAAGGCAAGTGGAATGACGTGACGTGAAGAAAAGGCTGCAGAACCCTAAACTCCGCCGCAAATGGCTCTCAGCTCCGGAGCTTAAAATTGTTTCCGGACCAGGGATCCGGAGTTTACAGATAATTCTTTGTGACCACCCCCACCTCTGCACTTCCTTGCTCCTGTCTACGTGAGGGGAGGGAGGTGAAAAGAGATGCAAAAATGCAGGCTCACCTCCGGGCCCTCTCCTTGTCCTGTTTCCTTTCTTCTTTTGCCCCCCTGCCCCTCTCTTAAGAGATCTGAATGCAAAAAAAAAACGGCAGAACGGAGATGAGCAGCACTCACCAGATTACATCCGGATCTGGGGATTTTCACCAGCCAGAGCAGGTACATGAGTGCGGAGGCGCTGGGACGTGCTTAGGTGGGCGACAAACCCTTAAGATTTCCTGCAAACTCCGGAGCTGGTAGGGAAACAATTGTAAGCTCCGGAGCTGGCAGCCATTTGCTGCGGAGTTTAGGAGTCGTGTACAAATACCCAAAGATTGAAGTGGTGTGTGTGTGTGTGTGTGTGTGTGTGTATGGTGCATTTCAAGGACTGTGTGGTGGAGGGGCAGCTCCTTAGGTTTAGGACTCTGCCAGAGATTGGGAATCTGATTCCTCACAGAGCCTCCTGCAAAGCAGAGTCAGCCATTTGGTCTTGGGCATCTTCCAGAATGCCCCCTGAAGAAGCAGATGGTCAACCACTTCTCTGAGCACCTGTCTACCGAGAAGACCCTGAAAAAGGATCACCCTGATGCACTCGGTAGCACAGGATTCTAGCTGTCTGTCTGGCTCATGGTTGAGGGTCCTGGTTGCAGAGCCAGAGGTCGGGCGTTTGATTTTCCATGGTGATTTGCCTCTTTATAAATCTATGGTGAGGCCCCACCTGGAGTATTGTGTACGGTTCTGGTCACCATCCCTCCAGAAGGATATGATGGAAATGGAGAAAGTCCAGAGGAGGGCAGCCAGAAGGATTAGGGGACAGGAACACCTTCCTTACCATCTGAGGCTGCAACAACGGCTGGGCCTCTTCACTCTTGAAGTGACCTGGTTGAAGTTTATAAAATCATACACGATGTGGTCAAAGTGGATAAGGAAAAGCTGTTTTCCCTATCGCACGCCACTAGAATTAGGGAGTACTCCATGAAACTTTTGGGTGCTAGATCTCAAACAAAGAAGAGAAAGTACTTTTTCACCCAGAGGATCCCTGGTCTGTGGAACTCCCTGCCAGAAGAAGTGGTGACACCTGTTCAGCCGTGAGAGCTTTAAGAAAGGACTGGAGAAGTTCACGGAGAACAAGGGTCTCTATGGCAATTAGAGATGGGCACGACTTAGCAGTATTCCCGTTTCCGTTTCCGTTACTCGTATCCGTTACTCTACGGAAACGGTAACGGGAATTACTCCGCCAGACTTCGAGCTCGAACCGACGAACGAACAATTTTGGTCTGATTTGTCGTGCTCGTTACTTGCATCGCGGCGATCGCGCAATGCCAAGCGGCACAGAAAAAAAGTTTTTAAAAGTTAAAAAAAAAAAAAAACGATTCCCGGCCCTAAAAGTAGGCGAAAACTGTCTGAGGGCACCTACCAGGCCAGAAGGGTGTTTTATTTGGGGGTTCCCCGCCCCCCTCTCCTTGGCTATTGCTACTGCTGCGCTGCTGGTACCAGGCTGGGAGGGCGCATCCATTTGCCATGCAGTGCAGGGGATCCAAAATGGCGACAGCAATATTTTTTTTGAAATCGTTGCCCAAAACCCCACCAAAGCACCACAGAAACATGTGAAAATTAGCTATTTTAAATGCTTGAATTTTTACAGTAGCAGCAGTGGGTTTTTCTTGCAAAAAAAAAAAGTCTCTGTTGATTTTATTTTATTTTATTTTATTTTATTTTTTTACACCTGCACATTTGCAATGATGGGCTCGCCCATGGAAGTGGACCATGCACATTTTCCACCAATCGCATGGCCACTTGGCCAGGTTGACCACAGAGACTTCTGGGATGTGCCAATCGGGCATAAACAGCCCACTAATCGTAGCCCAAACCCGAACCCTAAGCCTAAGCCTAACCCATACGCCAGTACACTGTCCTTCTAAGTGGGTCAGAGAGGCACCCAGAGGTGCACCCCAATACTCACCCTAACCTCACCCGTAACTAGCCTAACCCTAGCCCTTGCGCTAACCCGTCTTAACCCTAAGCCAGATCTACTTGCATTGCACTACATGCAAGTACGTGAGACACAGCGGGTGCAAAGAGTCTGCCAGTCCGTCACTTGTGGCTCTGGCTGACTCCTGCAGCTCCCTCCAGGAGCCCGCTACCCCCCCAAACCAGTACTAACGACAACGAAAAAACGAAAAAACGAACCGACTAATTTTTGCAAAATTTCATGAAAAACGGAAACGAGCTGAAACAGACTGCCTCCGACACACGACAACTTGAAAACGTCATTTTCCCTAGTCGTGCCCATCTCTAATGGCAATCATGATGGATGCCTAAGGACAACCCCCGGGTTGGAGAGAGAGGCAGGAGATCTCTCAATGCCATTTGCAGGGAATTGTCAGCAGGTGAAGGCATCTTCTTGGGAATACCCTGAAGCAAATGGTGAGCCGCTGTGTGAGACAGAATGCTGGACTGGATGGGCTGTGGCCTGTTCCAGCAAGGCTGCTCTTATGTTCTGATTTTCCTGGGAGGAAAGCCAGGCTGAGTGGCCTTGGGCAAAAGCAGCAGAGAGCCCCAGGGTAGCTTCTGAGCACCTGCCTGCCTAGAACACCCTGAACGAGGATCCCTGTCAGTCAGAATGGACTTGAGAGCACAGGATGATGATTATGAAGGGCCCAGAAGTTTTCATTGTGCCTAAGGTAAAAGAACCCAGAGGTTTTCTTGTCCCTTTGAGGACGAGGGCACATTGTTCGAAGGCAGCTGTTACTCTCAGTCAGGATATGTTTCTTTTTTCTTCCAGGTTACTAGAATTATATATTATTGGTTGAGGCGGTGGGCTTCTTTTCACCCAGCGCATTGTAAGTCTGTGGAACTCCCTGCCACAGGATGTGGTGATGGCATCTGGCCTGGATGCCTTCAGAAAGGGGATTGGACAGATTCCTGGAGGAAAAGTCCATCACGGGTTACAAACCATGATGGAGATGTGTCATCTCCAGGCTTAAAACCGGGGTACTTCAAGGGCCAGATGCAGGGGAGTGGGATCAGGAGACAGAGATCTAGTCTCGTGTGCTCCCAGAGGCATCTGGTGGGGCCACAATGTGAGATGCAGGATGCTGGACTAGATGGGCCTTTGGCCTGATCCAGCAGGGCTCTTCTTAGGTTCTTATGTTCTTATGTTCTTTGGCCCCGAGCAGAGGGCTTCTTAGCTCGGACAGCACTCAGCTAGTGCCACAGGGATGGCTCTATGCCAAGGTGCCAAGACATCTTTTAGAGACTGTGCCACGGCCCCGTTACTTTTCTTGGGCACCAGCGCCTGGAATCCCACCGTTAGCATTGGAGGTGGGGTTTGTGGGCTCCGAACCTCCCCCCCCCCAAAAAAAAAAAAGCAGCTTCCTTAAGCTCTGGGCACAGCTGAGGGGGGGTCCTTGAGAAAGCCATGCCCGGGGCTTTCCACCTGGAGTCCTGTGTCCAGGCCCCTCAATTTAAAAAGGATGCTGACAATCTTGAACTGGTCCAGTACAGCGTGACCAGGATGATTGAAGGTCTGGAGGAAATGTCTTATTGAGGAACAGCTTAGGAAACTGGGAATGTTTAGCCTTACAAAAAAGAAGGCTGAGAGGGGATCTGATAGCTATGTTTAAATATTTGAAAGGATGTCATATTGAAGAAGGAACAGGTTTGTTTCTCATGGCTTCAGAGACTAGGACATGGGGAAATGGTTTCAAACTGCAGGAAAAGAGATTCCATTTGAACATTAGGAAGAATTTCATGATGGTTAGAGCTGTCCGGCAGTGGAATAAGATGCTGCCACAAAGGAGGGTGGTGGAGTCTCCTTCTTTGGAGCTTTTTAAGCAGAGGCTGGATGGCCATCTGTTTGGAAGATTATGATGGGGATTTCTGCAGGGCAGGGGGTTGGACTGGGTGGCCCTTGAGGTCTCTTCCAACTCTATGATTCTTGCCCCCCCAACACACACACACATTCACTCACCATGGCGCTCACCACCCGGCCGACATAGACGGGGCTATTGCGACGAGAGCAGTCCTTGTCCTGGTTGCGGAGAAACTTGGGGTTGGTGTCCAGCAGCTGGAGACAGATGTCTAGGATGCCATCTTCGAACTA
The DNA here is from genome assembly GCA_029282475.1 of Phrynocephalus forsythii. Classification (NCBI taxonomy): domain Eukaryota; kingdom Metazoa; phylum Chordata; class Lepidosauria; order Squamata; family Agamidae; genus Phrynocephalus; species Phrynocephalus forsythii. The sequence continues at coordinate 130,968,820 of JAPFRF010000005.1, read as the reverse complement.
GGGCAGAAGGAGAAGGCCAAAGGCGTGAGACCATGACGGCAGAAAATGGGAAAGGGAACACCAGCTGACCTTCTTGCGGGTCCAAGGGAGACACACCCAGGGGATTGATGCCCCTCACTTTAAAAACCAGCCACTGTGGGAGGGGGAGCCCACAGGGAGGGCAGTTTACACCTTTCTTCCCCACTGGAAAAAAACATTTCCAGTTGATATATATCTGTGAGGGACGATGTTCACTGTATTTAATTCAGTCTCCACCCACCCACCCTGGCCAACAGCATCTTGTGTGTGTGTTCTTTATTGGTCATTTATTATTTTCACTTATGTTTTATTCTTTTGTCTAAAGATGGCAAGCATCACATAAATCAACACCTCTTACAAGTGTTAAGAAAATATAGTATTCCAACAGAATAATATTTCACATAAATGAGTACAAACATGACTAGATATAGCGGCCACGACAAACCCACTAAAGAGGTGTCTGCTTTTATGCTTCAACACATAATACTTGGATCTGAGTTTCGTTCGGTACAAAAAAGGTGAACTGAATCTGGAAGGTTCTGTTGCAAACATTTCAAGAAATTTCCGGGAAGCAGAAAACATTCCTGTAAAACTGCTTTTGTATTTTAAGAATGGAGGGTTGGGTGTACATGCCCTGAGACTCCTCTCTGATCCACTGTGGATGAAGAGCAGAAACCCCACCTCAAGGAATCAGATCATTCAAGGCCGGGGTGGGGGGTGTCTTTAGTCAATTTCCTTTAAGGGTGGGGGAAGCAGCTCCCAGAACGGTCACACTCACTGCATGACTGGGGAAGTTCTCACATCCAAAATAGCAGCTTTTCCAAGCTGGACCCCAAATTGATTCTGCCCACCGGTGGGAACTCAACGGTACACTACCCCTGGAAATGGAAGCTTCATTCAGCTCCCATGACTCAGGAAGAACTACTGATGACGAATGTCATTATTTGTTCTACTTTGGTTAGTCTGGATTTGTTAATATTGATTGGAAGATTTTTTTTCCATTTGGCGCTCCCAAAAATGAGCCAGGAAAGGCAGATCAGATGCAGACGCCCCCCCCCCACTGTGCGAGAGAGCAGTGGCTCCGGGCAACCATGCTTTGCACACAGCAGGTCACAGGCAGAGGACTTGCCTCTCAGTTGTCATTTCTTGTTCTTCCATCTTCCCCGCCACAAATCCATTTATCTCTGGAGCAGGAGCCTCCCAAGTGCTTGAGATTGGGTGGGATACACTTTGCAATAATCAATAATCAACTCACCTGCCAGGTGCACCAATTTGCACCAGCAGAGCGGGAAACCAGCCCCGCTGTGACCAGAAGTCTCTGGCACTTATTTTAGGCCTTTGCAAAGAGATTGGGGTTGGGAGGTGCACCACCTCCCCCCCTCTCCTGTTTGGCAGCAAAAGCAAAGGACTGAGTGGCATCTCTCCCCCCCCTCTCTCTCTCTCTCTCTCTTTCTCTGGGCTCAGGACTAGAGATGGGCAAGAAACGAACAATTGTTCGTTTCCGTTTCCATTTTTGTTTCGTTATGCAACGAAACAACAAACAATTTTATCTCTAAAATGAAACGAAACGAACAGAAACACCAGAAATTTTGTTGCCCATTTCGTTTTCGTTACAGCAATACATTGAACTGCTTTAAAAGCTAAAAAAATCACAAAAATGGAAATAAATGGTAATGAAATGGTAACAAATGAACGAAAATGAAAATTTTTGCAAAAATTCACGAAAAACGGAAATGAACCGAAACGGACCCCCTAAATGACAAACGACACACCATTTTTTTGATTCGTGCCCATCTCTACTCAGGCCACCAGATGCTTGAGAAATTCCTTCTATGGGGTCTCTGGAATCAAAGGCCTGACGGGGCTTTGGCAGATAGAGAGATGGGAAGAGAACGAGGTGGGGGGGGCACAGGTTATTTATTCCTCCGCCACCCCGAAGAGCACAAGAAAAAATGTCATGCAATTTGCCATTTAAGTCTGAATTAGTTTTAGTGAATATTAGGCTGGAGATTGGGAGCACGAAAAGGAGACATTTAATGATACATGTAGGGACTGCAGACAACCCAGAATGTGATACGCAGTGTAATGGAAAAGAACTGAGATGCCAAATCAAGAAGAAGTCACGGGGCATATTTATCAGAAGAGCTTCTCGGTGGAAAAGGCACGTTGAGAGCTGGGAACTGTTTTATAGGGGGATTTGGAATGAGTTTTGAAAGAAAAGTTGGGGGGGGGAAATGTGATAGAAATAAATGGTAAAGAAGACTAACAAGAGCCACAAATGATTCGACAGTAGGGCTAATGCATTATAAAATGTGATATGCTGGAATAAAGTTAAAATTAAGACTGTTATTGTTCTCTTCTCCCCCCCCCCCAAAAAACCCCTTTTCTCTTTGTTTTTCCTCCTACACCACTCCTTTCTTCAGTCCCTCAGCCGCTAAAGCCATCAGGAGCAGGTTTTATCGAAAAGCCCAGGAGGAGTCCCGCAGCCTGGCCCAGCGCCAGGATGCCCGCAGCCCGCTTGAGCCACAGAGATTAGATACCCAGCAAAGGCTCCGGAGATAAGGATAATTTAGCTGCCGTTCCCCTTCTTGGCCCCAAGGAAAAGCCAGAGTGGAGTGGGGGGGGGAAGCTGGGGGGGGAGGTTGGCTAGCAATGTGCCCTTTGGGGCTGGTTAGCAAGGGGGAGGCACACGGTCGCCCACCGGCAGGCACCGGATCCACCCGCTTGGTATTTTTGCCTCCGGTTTTGTGCCAGGCATTTCACTTAACAAGGCACCACCTCATTTGAGTTCACCTTTTGCTTGCCGATGGCCTCCCACCACCCCCACCCGCTGTTCTGCTACGCTCCACCACCTGCACCCTAAAAAGCACCTGGGGCTGCCCAGATAAATGGCAGGTGCAGAATGGGTGAAGGAGCCCCGTGGCGCAGTGGTTAAATGCCTGTCCTGCAGGTAAAACTGTGCTCACCCCCAGGGGTTCGATCCCAGGTAGCAGCCCGCTCAAGGTTCACTCAGCCTTCCATCCTTCCGAGTTCGGTAAAATGAGTACCCAGCTTGCTGGGGGGGGGCAATGTGTAGCCTGCATACTGTAATTAAACTGTAAATTTCCCAGAGACGACTTGTAGTAGTATGGGGCGGTATATAAGTAGAACACTTGCTTGCTTCTCCCTCTCAGTCCACCCGGCATCCCCACTCAATCCACCCATCCTACATTCCTGAAGTTACACACAACAGGTTTGTTGTTGTTGTTGTTGTTGTTGTTGTTGTTGTTGTCGAGCTGCCATCAAGCCACTTTGGCTTTAAGGTGGCCCTCTGAGTGAGTGACCTCCAAACAGCCTTGCTGAACTGTAGAAAAAGTTGCACCCAGGGCTTCTTTGGCTGTGTCCACCCATCTCAACTTTGGTACCCCACTTCTCTGGCCCCTGGCATCGGCGACGCTCTATCTTCCCACACCACGTTTCAGAGAGAGAGAGACAGATGCTTGTGGGCCACCACGGTTGGGTGTGACTCATTTTTCTCTTTGCATTGGCAATGAGAGAGCCTCCTAAGCTCCCGCCAGCATCAAGCAAAAATGCAAACCTCTTTCCAAAGGGCAGAAAAACCAGCACGTCAGGCTGGGCCACAGATCCTGGCCTCAACCTTTTCCTCGGATGCAAGGGTTGGAGTTCTTTAGGCAGGGTTCGGTCTTCTCAGCTGACTCGCGCAACCGCTCTGAAGGAAGTCAGCTCTTCCTGGCTCCCGGGAAAACGGTTGCACCGGCTGCCTGTGAGAAAGCCCCACAGATTGGCAAACTGGGGGAGGCTGGGTGGTGGTGGTGGTGTTCCAGAGGATAGGTAACGGCCAGACTCTGCAAACTGGTGGCCAGATTTGGGGGTTTGCTTAGCCTTCTTGCCACCCCCACCCATGACACACACAGAGGGTTTGGCCCTTGACTCGGCCTTTCAGAGGAAGGGAGGGTGGGCAGGGAGGTCCCTGATGTCAAGGGAAGAGAAGAGGATGAGCCTGCTCAGCGGCCTCCGCCACTGCTGAATGGGGGCCAGCCGCAGCAGCCGCTCCCATGGAAGTGAATGGATCCACAAAGGAACACATTACACAGAGAAGGAAAGGCCGAGGGTTGCAGGAAGGATGGAAATAGAGAAATATTTGCAACTGCTGGATAGCCCAGTAGCTTAGGTCTGTGGCGTTCGGACCCTTGAGAGGGGCTGTGGACTCCATGATCCAGAGGGCCCCTTGCAGCTCCGCAGATCAGATTTGGGTCTGTTTGGCTCCCAGTCTTTACAGAATCAGGGCCAGCTGGAGCTGAGGCCATCAGGGAGTGCAGCTGGTGGGGCTTGCTACTAGCTGAAAACTAGAAGCTGCAGCTTCCTGCTCTTTGCCTCTGCAACTGGAGACTTGGGACTCTGAAGCTCTGGCCGTGGATCTTGCTTTTCCGTAGGTCTGTCTAGTTGGCTTGCTGCCTGTGTTTGGGACTGTGGTTTTTGGTATTGGATTTTGGACTGGCTGACCACTTGCCCAGTGTATCTGGACCCTTGTGTGACGGACGTCTCTTGAGTAAACCTTGGTCCTGGCTTCCTGCTGGTGGGCTGGTTGCCGCCCACACCCTGGCTGTTACAAGATGAGAACGCTTCAAGAGAACGGCTGGATGGATAGCATAGTGGTTTCTGTCTCTGGCTGGGAGTTTGATCCTCCCCTGGGCTTCCTTGAAAGGCCCTGGACTCAATCATCCAGGGCAGTGGTCTTCAACCTGTGGGTCCCCAGATGTTCCTGGACTACAACTCCCAGAAACCCCTTCCAGCACAGCGAGTGGTGGTGGCTTCTGGGAGTTGCAGTCCAGGAACATCTGGGGACCCACAGGACCCTCTGATCTAGAGGGTCCCTTCCCGCTCTGTGGTACAAAGGCTATTATTAAAAACCAAGGTGCAGCTTTGGAAATGGAGATAAGACACTTGGATATTGATCCAGATGGACATTTATTTGGGACCAAGCCCCAGGGCACTCGGCAGGGGTTTTATCTCTACCTAAAGCAGCTAAAACGGCTCCTTTCACTAAAAGGGGAAAAAAACCCAACAGGAGAAGAACCTGGTGAAATTAGCAGCCAAAGAAAGGCCTCCCACCCACTGCCAGCCAAATCAAGAAGACCTCCTTGGAAAGTGATCTTTGCTCACTTTGCCTTGTTCTCCACCTTGGCACTCTTGAGGGTTCAGCTGGACCCCAGCCACTGCCATAATTGATTATCCATGGGATTACTAGAATAATCCCAAATTACTTTAACACACGCACACTCGCTGCCCCCAATGGCCATGAAAGGGCAGCAAATCTTGCAGCGCCTTACCAAACCAAACCAAACCACACTGGACTCCTTTTTGAAACTCAATTTCTTTTTCTTTTTTTTTTTTTTTTTTTACAAAAAGAATCCTTTGCCCAATCAATGCCTAGAATATGGAGATTCATGGACTGTCTGTTGGCTTAGGGCCATTTGTGCACTGGGTTGTTCTGCAAGGGGGAGCTTGGCCTTGCCTGGTCCCCTGCTTCCTCCCTGCCTTGCCATCCCACACGGGTTCCCTTCTCAGGGACCCACGGATGCTCGGGGGACTCTCTCCAGACTAACATACCCCCCAAGGAAACATCAATCCAGATGCACAGGATTTTTAAGTGGGCGCTGCTGCAGATACAAGACCTCATCCCACAACAAACCCTAGCATCCGAGCATTGCAGAATTCTTCCATGGCCGTGTCTAGGTTCAATGTTTTAGAGGAGGCTCTCTGGGCAGTTTATACACGACCCCTAAACTCCGGGGCAAATGGCTCCCAGCTCCGGAGTTTAAAAATGTTTCCCCACCAGCTCCGGAGCTTACAGAAAATTAAGTGCGACCACGCCCCCATAAGCGCATCCCAGCGCACCTTTCAAGTACCTGCTCTCTGGAGGTGACAATTCCTTTATGCAGATCTGCCCGGCTCTCCTGGCTTCTTTTTGTTGTTGTTTTTTGCCTCCCGCCCCTTTAAGAGGAATCAGGAAGTGACGGGGGCTCGGAGCAGCTTCCACCGGCACCAGAGGTAAGCCTTTATTCTTTTGTCCCCTTTTAATGCTTTTTTTTACTCCCTCCCCTCACGCAGACAGAAGCAAGGAAGTGCGGAGTGGTGGGGAGGCAGGAAGAGCAACGAACCCCCAAGATCTCTGGTCCGAATTTAAGGGGCCAGCGGATCTTAGGGGTCGTGTGAAAAGGCCCTCTGTCGAGGACAACGGGTCAATGTCCAGTCTGTGACCTGAGCTTATCATGCCATCTCTCCCACACAGTCTTGTTGTGACTTTTGAGTCAGCATTTTCACTTCCTTTGGCAAAGCATTCCTACGTAAAATTCTAAAATTACAGGGCATTTTTTTAAAAGATTAGAAAGAAAGAGAGAGCGAGAGAGGTGATTTCTTTGGCCACAGAATTTAGTCTCACTTCATAAGCCAATCCACTTTCCATGTCTTTTTGCATTTGCTTTTTGTCCAAGATGAATTTCCAGGGACCCCTTTACATATCATGTTTAAAATATATCTTATCACCTGATTTATATAAAAAACACACACATATCCAAATACCAGAATATAGAAAGGAATGATCTGTCACATTAAATAACCTCCTCCAAAGAATAACAAAAAACATACCCGTTTGGAATAAACCATGATAATAAATCCCATTTATCTTTCCTTTCCCATGCATTTTATCTTTTAAAAAAGCTATGCCCTATTCAAACACTGAGAAATGTGTCAAGCAAAAACATGTTGCCTATACACCATCCCATAGCACTTGACGCACTCCCTGGGAGCTTTACATTTTAATTATGCAGGTTACCCTAACCTTAATCCTAACCCTAACCCTAAACCTAACCCTAAACCTAACCCCACAAACACACCTCAAGTGAGTTGGTGTAGAAAACTCTGAGTGCATTGGTAGCTATTGTGGGTGCACACAGGTGAGTCAACAATGGAAGACCCCAGAAAACTGTTATAAGATATACTGGAGATTGTATGTATCGCCTGTGAAGTTAAGTATAATAAATAAAAAAGTATCTCCAGTATGCTGGAGGTGTAAAAAGGTTTTAAAAAATACATTTGCATATGTGGTGGTTGTGTGAGATAACAAAGAAGGAATGGATATTGATTTTTAAGGAAGTTCAAGAAATAATAGGGGAAAGGGTTCAAAGGTCCCCGGAAGAAGTATTGCTAAATATAGTCAAGAACACACAATTGAAGAAAGAGGAATTGGAGCTGGTGGTAATAATAATGGTAATGGTGGCAAGGTTAATTTTGGCTAAAACCAGGAAATCAAATACAGTAATCAGATAACATTGGAGGAATGGTATAGGTGAGAGTTATGGAATATGGCTATTAATGATAAATTGACATGTGAAACTAAAATTAGGAAGGGACTGGGAGAAAAATCTAATGATTTTAATATGATATGGGATAAATAGTTGGTACATTTATCTCAGAAAGGTAAAGGGTACATGCTGGGAAAAGAGTCAGTGTATTTCTGGAGAGATGTAGGAAGGTCAATAGCTTAAGGATTTTAAGCACAGTTTAAGTCCCAGGATGGAGGTGGGTGACACGGGGCTTGTTAAGTAGATAGCTTTGGGTTTTTTTATAGTTAATATCTTTTCTTTTTGTTTAAATGTCACCTGCTTTTTTTGTTTTCATATTTGTATTGTACTTTTATTGTTTTCCACCATCTTGAGGTTTGCACATGTTATCTATCAGTTGTTTTATGCCTCTTGCCAATTACCTGTTTGTTGTTGTGTACTTTTTCTTCCTTGTTGTTGTTGTTGTTGTTGTTGTTGTTGTTGTTGATTTCTTATGGCTTTTATGTGAACTGCCCAGAGTTCCCTTGGGGAAATCGGTGCGGTATACAAATATAAAAATAAATAAATAAATAATAAAAATAAAGGGGGAAAACAATTGCACCAACAATGGCAACAAAGACCACCAGTTTGTATCTTCTGAGTACAGTAGGACCCTGGGATTGCTGGGGATTGGTTTTAGGCCTTCCTGTGGATAACAAAAACCGTGGATAAGAGAGAACACCCCAAACTCCAAAACTTATTTTGCGACAGTAACTTGCTTTACGGCTGCTGTTTTATGACAAGAGCTTGCTTTACAGCTGCTGTTTGTAACAATAGCTTCCTTTGCAGCTGCCAAATTATTTATTTAATATTTCATCAGCCAACCGTGGATAACTGAATCAAAGCAAAGCAAAAAGTAAAAAGCAAAGTGTTCCAAATTATTTATTTAATATTTCACATTCAAGCCAGCCTTGAATAACTAGGATTGAAGTTTCAGTGGTTAATGAATCAGTGCATACGGTGGGTCCTACTGTACAACCATCCATGCTAGACAGAAATGTGAAAATATTCACAGCCTTCTGAGTTAGGAACTTGGAAGGTACGAAAACGCAGGAAAAAGATGACAAATCTAGTAAAAGTAATGAACGTTCACGTTCAGAGATAAAGTGATGTTTGGTGTCTAGGATATGGCTGAGTGCAGATGCAGTAGATACCGGAACATCCAGGCTCTGTCTCATTTTGACAGGCCTGACAGACCACACTGTTAGCGGGGTTGCAATCATTGTAACCAAAGGCCTGATATCCTTTCAAAAAAGAGTAATGATGATTGTGCAGCGAAAGGAGATCCCACAGACAGCGTCATTGTACACTGTACAAGCACGCACAGCATCTGCTGATCAAGGTGCAAAAGATCCAGAAACATTCTAAGAGAAACTCAAGAGTGGTTCTAAAAGCTAAGGAGAAGACAAATTCCCAAATTTAATTGCTGAGATAGGGAACAAAGCCTGGCCAGAAACATGACTTTAACCTGGGGACATCCCAGGTTCCAATTTCATGTACAATTTCATAAAAGGGCACAATTTGAAGAACTTTAGTCGCCAGCAAAGAGGCCATATAAAATGGAAATTCCTGCAAAGCAGCACTGAGAAAAGGACTGGAATCAAAGAGATTACAGTCTGTTCATCAGAGTTACAACAACAGTGTTAAATAAGTGGCATTATATCCTGGAGCTCAAGTAAATTAAGATTACATTAAAGTAAACACAACAGAGTAAACACAGAAAAAAGATCACAGCAAGTTAAATAAGCAAGTGACCCCCTTTCACGAAGAATCAGTCACAACTGTAACAACACAACAACCCCTTTCCTTCACTCCTTCCCTTTTCCTTAAATTAATTCACGAACAAACAAACAAACAACAACAACAACAATTAAAAAAGAAGATTGAAAAATAAAGATGGAAACATGGAAAATGGAAAAACAAAGAAGATATCAAATACAGAGAAATATACACGAATATCCTGAACGTCTTTAGGGAAGTTGAAACAGGTGGGCAAAATAATCTACAGAAACAGAAAACTCAGAGGAGATCCACAACTCTTTTATGAGCATAAAAAGAGCTAGGATATAATAGACATGTTAACAAAATAAAGACAAGGCCCACTTCTGATGCATAGTAATACTTCTCTGCTACTTGATGCCATGAGGAATTCACACAATGAACCTGACACATGAAAGAGCTGTTTCCAGATCACAGGCCAGCAGAATATATTAGATAAGCGACTGACAATGCAGAAATCTGAAACCCAATAAGGCAAACAACAGTGTCAAACCTAACTCAATGATGTTTTGCGGAAAACAAACATCAAAAAGCTACATGAATCAGGAAACAGTGATTTTACCTGTTTAGCTAACCCTGATTAAGTAACCTTTTCCACCAAATCTACAAGTATTTTAGAAAAGACACCAGGACAAAAGTGGAGATTGTTACACTTGCTGTACAGATCGTGCCTTTTACCAAGTCCAAACACAGCAAGGTGATAGAGCTGGAGGCCAACAAGAGTCTCTTGATATAAGAACCATTTTTGTAACAGGAAACCTGGGCCAGGAATAAACAGCTGCATTCAAAGTGGAAGATTAAATCATATGGCTGGAGATATGGAGGCCATGAAGAAAAAAAAATCTTCAAACGGGGCTATTTAAGGTTATTGTCTGTTTATTGTTTGCCGCTGCCATCTTGTTCTCTTTCCCGGTTCCACTTTTGTTCTTTATTTGTATTGCTCTCTTATTATTTGTATTATCTCCCTTGTTGTTCACTGCCCAAAGTTCCTCTGGGGAAGTTGGGTGGTATATCAATGGAAATAAATAAATAAATAAATAAATAAATAAATAAATAAATAAATAAATAAATAAATAAAAAGAAGGCGATGACAAGGATGTAAACACATTCTTTTATGTTCAGTTTGTAATCCAAGGACAGCTTTAGAAACAGCACTTGCTGAATCAAAGGACAGCATCGTTGTTAGTAGAGAGATCATCAACAGAACCCAATATGCAGACAACAGCTGAACTCCTGTTGCACAGAAGAGAAGATGATGGCATCAGCAGTGGCCATGCCTTGTCCATTTTGGGGCAATAAAAATCTTCCTACAGCCCCATCCAGGTTCCGACAGGAAACAGCATCAACATTTTTCTGGCTGTGTAAAGAACCTCCTAATGAGGGTGAAAGAGGAGAGTGAAAAAAATGGGCTGAAGCTCAACATTAAAAAAAAATAAGATCATGGCCACCGGTCCCATCACCTCCTGGCAAATAGAAGGGGAAGAAATGGAGGCAATGACAGAGTTTATTTTCTTGGGCTCCTTGATCACTGCAGATGGCGACTGCAGCAACAAAATAAAAAGACGCCTGCTTCTTGGGAGGAAAGCAATGGCAAACCTAGACAGCATCCTAAAGAGCAGAGACATCACTTTGCCAACTAAGGTCAGGATAGTCAAAGCTATGGTTTTTCCAGTAGTAATGCATGGAAGTGAAAGCTGGACTATAAAGAAGTCTGATTGCCACAGAATTGATGCTTTTGAGCTGTGGTGCTGGAGGAGAGTCTTGAGAGTCCCCTGGACTGCAAAGAGATCAAACCTATCCATTCTGAAAGAAATCAACCCCGAATGTTCACTGGAAGGACAGATTTTGAAGCTGAGGCTCCAGTACTTTGGCCACCTCATGAGGAGAGAGGAGTCCTGGAAAAGTCCCTGATGTTGGGAAAGATTGAAGGCAAAAGGAAAAGAGGATGGCAGAGAATGAGATGGTTGGACAGTGTCATTGATGCAACTAATATGGATTTGACCAAACTCCAGGAGGCAGTGGAAGACAGGAAGGCCTGGCGAGCTCTGGTCCATGGGGTCACAAAGAGTCGGACACAACTGAACGACTGAACAACAAATTGTTCCTCCTCTCATCCCATAGCTCCTGAAGGCTACTTCAGGTAGAAGGGGATCCCTAGGGATCCTGGAAAACTTGATAGGCAAAGAATCTTTTTACTACCCTAAAATGGCCGAGACACAGCTGTAGCAATATCCTCATTAGGGAGTGCAACTCTGCCAACAGGATTTCGGCCGACATGATATTGCCAGCTATTCCAACTCGCAGCAAACGGTGAAACAGCCCACAGCCCAAGAAATGCAGCTGAAGATCCCCAACGAAAATGTGCTGTCTGATGATAAATCTAAGTATCTTGTGGCCAAATGAAAAGCCATCTTTTAAAACGGAACTGAATGAACTACCGTGCAATAAAATTTAGAAGAGAAATGCCCTGGAGCAGACTTCCTTAAGATGCAATATGCATATATATTAACATTAACTTCAGTAATGTGCCTTGCCTACATCTCTGTATTTTTCAGCTCTACTATCTGGCATGGAAGCCAGGATCTTCGCACAGGCTGCTGTTGTAAAAAGTTGGATTTATCGCAAGAATTTCCTGGATCAAGAACTTCATCGGAGAAGAAGTACCAAGACATACAAAAACGTGAAATAATAAAACACATATAATGCAGAAAAACCAGAATACAGTGGACACTCGTATAACAAGCAGAGGGGAGCCAGGCATTCACAGCTTTATAATCTGCATCGGAAATTTTTTTACCTCTGGAGACCAGGTACTTGTAAAGTGCGCTGGGGTGCGCTTAAGTGGGCGTGGTTGTACTTTATTTTTTAAAAGTCCGCTGCTGGTGGGAAAACAATTTTATGCTCCAGATCTGCAAGTGTTTTGCAGCGGATTTTAGGGGTCGTGTAGTCAGTCTCAGTGGTTTCAATCTCTCAACAAAAGAAACCCAGTTGCCATGACTCAACTTCCAAATAAACTCACCTGGATGACTGAGAATCTGCACAGACATACTACTGAATAATACACATTGTTAAATAGTACCCCAAAATTAATGACAAAAGGGAAGGATTTTTTAAATGGCCCTAATAATGACGGGAACCAAGCAGGGACACAATATTTAAAAGCTCTGGAGAGAAGCAGAGACCCAACCCCACACCAGTGAACTTCTCCTAGCAATTAGAGGAGATATCATTTTGCAAAACAGCCTCTCCTCATACTTTTGTTTCTCTGAACGAGCTCGATAATTCTTCAGCATGTTCTGTTGGCAAGGAAATTCCACAGCACATGGGAGGCACTAGTTTTCTGTCCCGTGGATATTTGGATTTGCTTCCAAATAAGGCATCTGCACACTGGTGCAATATTTCTTCTTCTTCTGGGTGTGCAAGACCCTGACTTTCATTCCAAATGTGTCTTCTGTAGTCATTCAGGTTTTAAAATAAAGTTTTGTAGAATTTTCCAAAGAAATGTTAATCTGTTTTCACAGTTATAACCAAAAAGGGGATGAAAATGAAAGCAAACGTATTTTGATATCTTTCAGTGTTCTACTTATATATACCGCCCCATACCACTTCAAGTAGTCTCTGGGCGGTTTACAGTTTAATTACAGTAATGCAGGCTACACATTGCCCCCTCTGAACTACAAATGTAGTTTGAGTCAGTTTTGGCAGATTACGAGCCATTTCCTCTTTGCGTGTGCTCGAAGGAGAGGAATCGTAGTCTATAAAAAAATCATGCCAGGGGTGGGGGCTTAAATAATTTTGGGTTGTTTTTAAAAAGGGGCCGCCATACTTATGCCTTTGTTTTATTTTCATGGTACATTTGCTGGAATTCCATTCAGGCTGGCATGATGTAAATTTGCACCTGTGCAATCCTGGGCCTTGACTCCCAGTCCACCTCATAACTGTCTGGGTCTTAGGTTGACTGGTTCGCAATTACACTGTTTCAGGTTTCAGCTCACATTGAGAACATTCACACCAATGGAAATGGAAGTTCAATTTTTATCTAATTGATCCACAGCTTTGCACGACATACACGTAGCTGCACAGCACAGAAATTCATAACATAGAGCAGTGATGGCGAATGCCCCAACTGCAATTCAAAACCTACTAATTTTTTTGCAAACTGCCAATACAGTAATTTAACCTGTATACAGGTAGCTATGAAGGGGCAATATCGGGTGCCCACAGAAAGGGCTCCGAGTGCCACCTTTGGCACCCATGCCATAGGTTTGCCATCACTGACATAGAGTGAAATCCATGTCTTTCAATTTTAAAACAGGTTCCCTTCATGCAGTTGGCCTGCTCTGTTTTTCTGAAGGGCTCTAGGTAGACCAGCCACCGGCTCCGTCCATGTGCTCTCTAGATGCTCTGCACGGGTGGCTCCCATTCTGTGTGCAAGGAGGACTTTTGCTTTGTTTATTTTCACTGCCACACACCTTCTGAAATCCCTCCATTTCACAAATGCACCCAAGAGCAAGGCTTTCTGGGAAAACCTAAATCACAATGGCTCCAATCTGCTGTCTGCCCAAATAATTTAGATCCAGGGTTATGCTGGAACAGCACATATCAAGATGAGAGTTTGGCAGTGGATGGAGAAATAGCATTGCTCAGTCCCATAAATCCCCCCCATGGTTTGTGGCTGAAAGAAGGGGTCCCAGACTCACCTGCCCAAAGTTCCACGGGATGGAATAGATGAAGTCCTTGGACCCCTGGTAGATGTGGCCGTGCTGGGTCAACACGTACTCAACACGGGCTTCCTCGCTTTCCATAAAGACAGAATCGTCTGGGAGAAAAGGAAAAACATAAGAGATGCAGCAGCAGAAGGAAGATGGCGGGTGGGGTGGGAGGGAATACAGAGGAGTGTGGCAAGCTTGCCTAGGGTAAGGAGAAGCAACTGAACAGGGTGTGGCGGTTACTTCACGTCCTTCTTTGTTCCGTGACTAGTTTAGTACCGTGACAGTGTTGGTTGTGATCACGTGGTTTTGTCCCTGTTTCAGTGTTCCCATGGTCGTGATAACTTGTCTCGTGACATGTGTTACCTCACGGTCTTGTACCGTGACAAACACTGAATTTGTCCAGATTCCTTTTTCCTTTTTGTTTTGGGCTTAAAAAATTCTTTTTCAATATTTCGCTTCTGAAAAGTCAAAATATAAAACAAACAAACCTGGACACTGTTTTCTGAGAGAAATGAATGTTTTGTTGTGTGACAGTCATTACTACACAGTGTCTTGTCTCGGAACAGAAAGCGGGAACAAACCGTGACAAGGAAATACCCTACCCCAGCACTAGGCATAGGATTGTCGCACTTGGCACCCATTCCAGGGGCGTAGTCGAGACAAATTTCAGCTGTTGCGCGACATATGTGAAGTAACTTTTTTTTTATCGCTCCTAAGCGCAACACTAACAGACAAGTAACCGCCACTATCACTTGATTCTCCCATCCTCTTGGCTCTTTTCAGACAGCAGTTGACAGCAGAGGTTGGGAAGGGAGGAGTGCATACCCAGAGACCTTTGGGTAGTGGGCGGCATATAAATTGTAAAAATAAATAAAATAAATAAATAAATAATCGGATATTTTGGCTTCTGGTGCAAAATTATCTAGTTATGGCTTCTGATCCATCCTACTGAGCTAACACCCACTCACCCGCCCCGAGCAAGGACCCGGGGCCAGTCAAGGACCTACCTGGGCACCACGGATTAAAGAGCAGGACAAATTCCCCAAGCCTGTAGCTAGAACCTTGATTGCCCGTGGAGGTCTCCAAGGTCAGGTGGTAGCGGCCAATCCGTGCGTCAGGAGGAGGGAAGATGAAGACGGTCAAGGCATTGCCATCCTGCCCTTCCACGGCCGAGTTCCACGTGCTTTCCTCCAGGGAACAGGAGAGGGGGAAATGGGATCTGGTTCCCGAGGACTCAATGGGGCAAGGCCCTGCAGGGAAGAGAAAGAAACAGGACAAGTCAGGGATCTCTGTGGGTGAACTCTCCTGAGTGAGGATCGGGGGCAAAGGAGAGTGACTAAAATGATTACTGGGCTGGGGGCACCTCCCTTGTGAGGAAAGGCTAAAACATTTGGGGCTCTTTAGTCTGGAAAAAAGGTGCCTGAGGCGGGATATGATTGAGATGTACAAAATAATGCAGGGCATGAGTAAAGTGGATAGAGGGATGCTCTTCTCTCTGACACCCAAAATACCAGAACCAGGGGACACCCACTCAAAACTGAGGGCTGGGAGAGTGAGAACACACAAAAGAAAATATTTTTTTTCACCCAGCACGTTGTTAGTCTGTGGAACTCCCTGCCACAGGAGGTGGTGATGGCTTCTGGCCTGGATGCCTTCAAAAGGGGATTGGACAAATTCCTGGAGGAGAAGGTTACAAACCATCACAGGTTACAAACCATGAGGGAGATGTGTCATCTCTAGGCTTTAAACCAGGGTACTTCAAGGGCCAGATGCAGGGAGTGGGATCAGGAGACAGAGATCTAGTCTCGTGCGCTCCCAGAGGCATCTGGTGGAGCCACTGTGAGATACAGGAAGCTGGACTAGATGGGCAGTTGGACTGATCCAGCATGGCCTCTTCTTATGTTCTTATGTAAGGTCAGAGTTGAAGGTCAGCGGTCCAGCTTTCTGTACTTTTTCCTGCGGTCTCCATGGCAAAGACTGAAAAATATGCTCGTAATCATTGGGGCTCCATGGAGGAAAGGGTGTGTGTGTTCCCGCCTGGCATGGAGGGACCAACCCAGAAAAAGACAAAAACTCCATGGAAGGCACGTTCCGTCCCAGGCAAAGCCGTCGGTTGAGCGGGGACTTTGGGTCTCAGCTCTCCATCACGGAGTGTTTAGTATTTCCGAGGCGCAGCTGCTTGACGCTGATGATGGGGCGGGATGAGAGGCATTTATCTGCCTGTCGTCCACAAGACCAGTGGGCTTCACGCACCATGGAAACTCCTGCCTCCCTCTCCATCGCTAGCTTCTTGTTCCTCCCACCCACCCACACGTCAACGCAACAGCTGTTTGAAAGAAAGAGTCAATCTCTTGTAACGGAGGTCCCGGAGGCGCCCGAGGAGGGAGCCGGACCCAGTAAAGGAGACCTGTGAAAGCCACGCTCTGTGCTCTCTCAGATTGGTGAAAGCTGCACTCTGTCGCTGCCGTTGAGTTTCTTTAAAAAGCTCCTTGATGTCGGAGGAGTGACGCAAAAGGAGCAGAATAGAGGACAAACATTTCTTTTCAGAGGGAGCAATAAAAGTCAACAAGGCAACCCACCTCTGTGGGCCACATCCCAGTCAGAGGCGTCAAGCATCCCACAATCAGGGGCCTCGTCCAAAAAACCCCGCACCCCCCACCGGCTGCCATGTCAGGCATGTTTAAAAAGCCACGGCTTCTCACCTCCTCCTTGCAGAGCTGCAAACTAGAGCTTTGGGCAGGAAAACATCCGCAGCCCTGCCTTTCGCCACAGTTAGAGCCCCAGGCGCGGGGAGGGGGGGGATGCTGTAGCACAGCTAGGGAATAAACTCCCAGGATCCAGCTGTCTTGCCAGTTGGGGGATTCTGGATGTTGTAGTCCAACAAGACACTTTCCAAAACTCTGAATTCCCTGTTGACGTGAGAGGTTAAGCTGTGCTCCCTTTAGGAGGTCTAAACGTGTGTGTATCCCCGGATCCATGGGGAATAGGATGGGTGGATGGGTGGAGGGAGCCGGCTGGCTTTGTCCCCCAACCACAGCCCATAAAAACATAAGAAGTGCCCTGCTGGGTCAGGCCAAAGGCCCATCTAGTACAGTTTCCTGTATCTCACACAGTGGCCCCACCAGATGCTTTTGGGAGCGCGTGAGACTAGATATCTGTCTCCTGATACCACTCCCCTGCATCTGACCATTGAAGTACCCCGGTTTTAAGCCTGGAGATGACACATCTCCATCATGGTTTGTCACCTGGGGTGGACTTTTCCTCAGGGAATCTGTCCAATCCCCTTTTGAAGGCATCCAGGCCAGATGCCATCACCACATCCTGTGGCAGGGAGTTCCACAAACTAACAACGCGCTGGGTGAAAAAATATTTTCTTTTGTCTGTTCTTACTCTCCCAGCCCTCAATTTGAGTGTATGTTCCCTAGTTCTGGTATTTTGTGAGAGGGAGAAGAGCATCCCTCTATCCATTTTACTCGTGCCCTGCATAATTTTGTACGCCTCAGTCATATCCCCCCTCAGGCGCCTTTTTTTCCAGACTAAAGAGCCCCCCTCCATCATTAGAATCACAGAACAACAGAGATGGAAGGGACCCTCAAAGGCCAACAAGGCCAAACCCCTGCTCCATCCAGGAATCCATGTTGAAGCTGATTGGACTGAAATGGCCATCAGATTTGTGGGCACTCCAGGACATGGGTCTCTCCCTACAGAGGATCAAATATTGGCCAAGCCCAGGACTGCCATTTATCAACTGTGGTTGATTGTCCACTGTGGACAACCCACCCTGGACGAGAAGTGCCAAGTTGCACTGGTGCACACACTGGCCATCTCAAAAATAGACTACTGTAAGGCTCTCTGCCTAGGGCTGCCCTTGAAAACAGTATGGAATCCTCAACAGGTCCAAATTCCTGGAACTGATTCCTGGAACTAGCATATTTGACCCTATATCTCCACTTGCGGCCACCAACTTTGGTTCCCTGGTTGTTTCCACGCTCAATTCACGGTACTCGTTGAGTTATAATAAAGCCCTTCATGGTTTGGGACCTTGATCCTTGTTGTGGACCCTCTCTCCCAGAAGAAGAAAGACTGGTTCCACACACCTCTCCCAACCCGCAACGTTAAAGGCGGCCATGCTGGGGAAGGCCAGAAAAGTAATAATAATAATAATAATAATAATAATAATAATAATAATAATAATAATAATAATAATAATAATAATAATAATAATAATAATAATAAAGGAATGGGGCTTTCTTGGTGGTGGCCCCACTCTGGAATGAACTGTCCGTCAAGGAGTGGAGTGGAAGTGGCTGGTTCTTTTGAGGGGAGATGCCCATCGCTGCCTTCTCGCGACACCAGGAGAGGAAGAGGTCTACCAGACGGGCAGAAGGGCACCATCAAGGCTTCTCGCATGCCCTCCTAGCCCACCTCCCTGCACCTGGGGGTGGGGTGGGTTCCACGATGACAGGCATCCTGCTTTGCCTCGGGTCTCCAAGGATGTCCAGCTTCTCCTGCTGAGCACATCCTGCCTGGGCCAAGGTCCCGCCAGACTCGGCCGCTGCTTCCTCGCCACCCCGCCCTTGTTGTGGGCTGTTTCTGGGGCCCGAAAATACACATGAGTTCAAGCAGAAGGAGGAGGAGGAGGGAGGGAGGGAGGGTGCTGCCCCCCCTTTCCGTCCCTCCTTTGGCCCGCCGGGCCTCTGGGAGACATCTGGGGGAAGTGGCGAACAGCGTGAGAACACAAACATTGGGACATTTCTTTGGCCGGAGTGATTAGTCAGGCCTCCAGGGAAGGACCGAGAACAGAAATAAATGTCCTTCCTCCTCCTCCTTCATCTCCACCACCGCCTTGCTGCCAAGCAGGGTCAGAGACTTCTCCTGCCTCTCCTCCCTTCAGACAGCCACTCATTCCTTGCAAAGCATTCCCAGGTGGGGGACGGCCGCCTTGCCCTTCTCCGGAGGGTGGCCTGAGAGAGCCTGGCCTCAGGCGGCCATCTCCACCCACCCACCCACCCACCTCTGGGGCTGCTTCTGAAGGGAGCCTTCTCTCTTCACTGGGAGATGCTTGGAGCAGGGTGGCATGGGGGCACGGCTGGGCATCTGCCCTCCAGGTTGACCCTCTCCAGACATCCTGGCCCCTGAGGTTGGCCCACTGGGGAAAGAAAGGAGGCCGTTCATTGCGGCAGAGGAGAAATGAGAGGGCCGATGGTTGGTTCCCTAAGGGTGCAAACATGAAGGGTTGGGGAAGAGGCATGAGGGGGTCAGTGCCCCCACCCTTTTTTATGTGGAAAGGGGGGAAGCCTTTGCTTATCCCAATCAGTAGAGCTGTGGTTGGGTGGAGATATCTCTTTTGGACTACAACTCCCAGAATCCCCAAGCTGTCACCAGTTATTCTGACCGGTTATTCTGCAACCTATCATTACCCAACAGGAACACTTCCCAGCTGCGAACTGAAGCGCAAATGTTTTCCTTTGCCATTCAGTCAAGAAAGGCCCCAATCCACCAGGTGAGGGATCTTCTAATGCTCCTGAGCGGCCTGGTGGCACAGTGCTTAAACTGCAAAGCTGCAGTGAAGACTCCGCTCATAACTGGTATATTCAATCCTGGTGGATTCAGGTGCCCGGCTAAAGGCTGAGTCCACCTTCTCTCTTTCCCAGGTCAGTGAGCTGCCTATTTTGTACTGCTCCGTGCAGACCGTAGAAAAGCAGCAGCACACTTGCCTTTGGCTTTGTGATGTCCCTGATCGGCTGTATGGCTTCGGAGAGCATGTTTTTCTTTCCCTTGAAATTGCGAAATCTCATCTCTGTGCAGCAAATGTGCCAGGGGGTGATAGAGGAGGAATCTTTGCTTTTAAAGAATGCAGGAATGGCCTGCTTCTCAAGGGGTGGGGGTGGGGGAGAAGGGATAATTTGATGCTTTTGCCATTGATGGGTAACACAACCCTTAGTGTAAATCCAGGAAGCCAGGAGAGTGTTTTAGTAAGGGCAATGTTTGCCACGTGGCATATCCCAGGAGAGGGTCTCCAGGGAGGGGCTGAATCTCCTTGGGCATGCAGCACCCCCTCTCTCCCACACCTGGCACTCTTCTCCCAAATCCTCCCCATGGCTGCCTGGGGCGGCTGCACCAAGTCTAAGGTGGTTACTTCACGCCCTTCTTTGTTCCGCAACTAGTGTTGGTCGCGATCACGTGTCATTGTCCCTGTTTCAGTGTTCCCATGGTCGTGATAACTTGTCTCGTGACAAGTGTTACCTCACAGTCTTGTACTGTGACAAACACTGAATTTGTCTAGCTTCCTTTTTCCTTTTTTGGGGGTTTAAAAATTCTCTTTCAATATTTCACTTCTGAAAAGTAAAGCAAAAACAAAAACCGGACACAGTTTTCTGAAAGAAAAGAATGTTTTGTTGCGTGACAGCCGTTACTGCACGGTGTCTTGTCTCAGAACAGAAAGTGGGGACAAAGAGTGACAAGGTTAAACCCTGCCCCAGCAACAAGTACAGGATTGTCGCACTTAGCACCCGTTCCGGGGGGGCGTGGTCAAGACAAATTTCAGTAGTTGCACGACAGACGTGAAGTAACATTTTTCGTACCGCTCCTAAGCGCAACACTAACAGAGACAAAATGAACATGAAGTAACGAGAAACCTCTTCTTTATTCAACACATGACCACATGCTTCCATCTCACTGGAGTCTGGTATTTCATCTGTGACCATTCTGTCTTGGCTTGCCCTGCTTGTGCTGGAGTTTTACAACCTCTCATGCTGCCTTTCATAGGTTTATCTGGGCGGGACCTTTCTGGGCTGTCAATCTCTTCAGCACTAACCAATCATTCCTCCCCACCCTCTAATTTCAAAGACAGCCCCGCCTCTCTGCTTTGCTCTTTCCCCCTCTATGTTGTCTGCTTAAAAATAGTCCGCTGACGTATTTTGCTGAAAAGCAGTCCTGTCTGTCAGTTTGCTGTCTGATGTCTTCAATCATAAGTAACAAAACTGTTCATTCGTCCTCGTACAAGTGCCAGTGGTAAAAATGGATGGACAGAAGCTACTCTGCCCTGAGAGTCCCTCCACGTCAGCTGTGCAGCGAGAGGCACTGAACCGAAAATCCAAAATTCTGCAATGCACAGGACCACGCCCTAAGTACTTCCCCTTGTGATCTGTTTCCCAGTGGGATCACACCTGAAGCTGAACAAAGCTTGCGGCACGTAACCCCTGAGCCCGAGAGCCCATGCCGAAGGAGCTGCCAGATGAGCTCCCCTTGGCGGTGCCGGCTTTCTCCGTTCCACCTGGCAATTTATCAAAGGAAGAACGAGCTGGGAGGCCTTTTTGTCTCCCTCCCTGTGCTGTGGGAAAGGCCAGCCGCAGGGCTTCCTCCTTTTGTCCCTCTCCCTTGTGTGTTTTGGTACAACACCAGCTGCCTGAGGACTGGAGATAAGACCGGCGCCAAGAGCTTGCCGGACTTTGTCCTATCTCCCCTCCCCCAAGCGGACCAGCAGGGACCACTCTCAGGCAGAAGATGTTTGGAGGAGGCTCCCAGGAGCTGCTTTCACTCTTTGTAATGTTTGGGGCTGCTGCTCATCAATTCCAGCCAGCAGAGACGCTGCCCTAGGCCACGATCTAGGGCAGTGGTGGCGAACCTTTGGCACTCCAGATGTTTTGGACCACAACTCCCACAGTCCTTTGTCATTGGCAGCCTAGGCTTGGAATTCTGGGAATTGTAGTCCAAAGCATCTGGAGTGCCAAAGGTTCACCACCACTGATCTATGGCCACTCAAAAGACCCTGTGCAGCCGCCCTTCATTTTTCCTCCTTCGTGGACATCCTACAGTTAAAAGTAGGCTAGGGCCTCTGTCACACAACCACTTGACGTCACCTTTTTCTTTTGCTGATTTCGCATCTAAAGATCGTGCCCCCACGGCCAGCCGCATCTTCTGAACACCCCTCCCGATCACGCCCCCTGAAGCGCATCTCAAGCGCATCTTCCTGCACCACCGCTAGGGTTTTGATCAAATTATTTCGCTTGCCGATGCGCACTTTGATGCGAAGCAAAGGTCGTGTCAACTCCAAAATGCTGCATCTTCTTCCAGTTTCACCCGTTTTGCAGCGAACAGCTTTTCAAAGCAGCGCTTTGATGCGCATTTGGCAAATGGTGACACACACAAAAAAAGAAATTGAAAAAAATGCTACCGTGGGGGTGGTAACAGCGCATGTAATGTCACGTGACCACTCTCAGAGAAAGTGCAGATTTTATTATCATCAGCATTTAGCGGTCATGTGATATAAGCCTAGGTGATACCTATATAGGTCACTACTAAAACAAACAAAAAAGTAAGCTAAGCTTTTGATAGCAACTTGCTATCTTTATCAAAGCATTGTACCGAAAATGCAATCTTGATAGAGGATATTGTCTATCAGGCACTGAGAATCTTTTTGGTGAGATGGAATACACCAGATGATGATATCAGGAGGCAGGGCTCCTGATACCATCATCCTGCAGTTAGAAAATGAAGGCAGAAGCAGGAGGAGAAGGGTGCAGGGAGCAGGAATCGAAGAGGACTCTCCGTGGACCATCACCACCTCCCCTGCACTCTAAGGCCAAAATTCTGGAACACCGAACGTGGCTGAAGATGTGAAGTAACTGATGTGCAGAACCATTTAAGCCCTAAATTATGCATTTCTAAATCGAGGTATAATTCCCCCCCCCCCAATGGCAAGCTGGAGCCCTGACGTTAGTAAGGACATTCAGTGATTCATTGATTCAGTCTACAGCACTTCAGGGGTTTGCATCTGCCTCTAATCTAACCAGTTGTATTTGACATGTGTTTGCTGGCCAGCGGCCCACAAGAACATATGCACAATGTAACATGTTCAAGTGTCACTGAGTTCCTTTCTTTCTTTTTGCTTTCCACAACCTTAAATGGCTGGGTCCCTTTCTGGAAATTGCGCTGAGCGGAAAATTGGATATTATAGATGATAAATAAGCTTCCGTTAGAAGAGGAAAAATTCTTAAAGGCTGATTGGGTGAGGGAGAACAAGCAAAAATTCAAGGCAATGTTTATTTAACGACCTTGTGGTGTTTTCTTTTTGGCTATCTGATCAATTTTGTTATGCATATCTCAGCACCGTTGTTTACAATCCAATGAACAGCCCTGCTTCTGCTTTTAATGCTTTTAATGATTATAATCAGATCTCTTTCAGCACTTGAGAGAGCACTCCTTCTAAATATAGGAGCCGCCTCTTGACTAATTCGGCCCTGAATGTCACAACAGGAGATCTGCTCACCTCCCACAATTTGCAAATTTGTGTTTTTTTTATATTTGGCCTATTTGGTGATTAGTCTCAACAGTACTGGATTCCTCTGCAGTCTGATTTCTCAGACATGACAGTGTGCCTGAATCATGACATTTTGTAACCGCAGGATGGGTCCTGCTTTACTGATGAGTTATCTGGCTCAAGACCTTTGCTTGGAATCTTGGAAGGCTGAGCTACAGCTGACCTGCCCATCTGGGTGGATCCCAAACACAACATGCTCCCGTCTATCCAACAGGCCAAGGCAGCCGACAATGACGACGGTGTAGCCAAAGCCTTTGACGCCTTGGGAGACTCGGTCTGTCTTCCCATTCAGGGCAAGGACTGCAGCTCACAACGCTTACATAAATAAGTCAGCAAGTGTCATTTTGCCTCTTTATAAATCTATGGTGAGGCCCCATCTGGAGTATTGTGTACCGTTCTGGTCACCATACCTCCAGAAGGATATTATGGAAATGGGAAAAAAGTTCAGAGGAGGGCAACCAGAATGATTGGGGGACTGGAACACCTTCCTTACCATCTGAGGCTGCAACAACGGCTGGGCCTCTTCACTCTTGAAGTGACCTGGTTGAAGTTTATAAAACCATACACGATGTGGTCAAAGTGGATAAGGAAAAGCTGTTTTCCCTATCGCACGCCACTAGAATTAGGGGGTACTCCATGAAACTTTGGGGTGCTAGATCTCAAACAAAGAAGAGAAAGTACTTTTTCACCCAGAGGATCACTGGTCTGTGGAACTCCCTGCCAGAAGAAGTGGTGACACCTGTTCAGCCGTGAGAGCTTTAAGAAAGGACTGGAGAAGTTCATGGAGAACAAGGGTCTCCATGGCTATCATGATGGATGCCTAAGGACAACCCCCGGTTTGGAGAGAGAGGCAGGAGATCTCTCAATGCCATTTGCAGGGAATCGTCAGCAGGTGAAGACATCTGCTTGGGAATACCCTGAAGCAACTGGTGAGCCCCTGTGTGAGACAGAATGCTGGACTGGATGTGCTGTGGCCTCTTCCAGCAAGGCTGGTCTTATGTTCTTATGTACATCCCAGCCCACCACCAACCCGGCAGCAGGCCTCGGAGGTGGTAAAAGCTCCAACACTGCAGGCATTCAAGAGGTTCTGCTTTGACTTGGATTCTGTCTTTGAGCAGGGGTTTGGACTGGGGGGGGCTTCACAGGCCCCTCCCGACTCTATTATCCTGTGATTCTAGGATTCCTGACAGTAACCCAGAGCCCTAAAAGAGCTGTGAGGGAGAGATGCAGGGAAGGGAAGGAGGGATGATGGCTCAGCACCCCTAGCTGCTCAAGCTTAAGGGCCCTTAAGGGTCATCCAAACTACCCTGGACAGGTGCCACACGATGAGGAAACAGTTATTTCTTAAGTGCTAAAATGGTCACAACAGGAAATTTTCATTTTCACACATCCCACAATTTGCAAACCAGGTAACCTTGATTTATGACTGCTTTTTTGGGGGGGCAAACTCTGCTTAGTATCCCCAATTATCTCTCAATGTCTGGGATGCTACAGGACTTTGGTCTCTACTGGGGTGCTCCCCACGACCGTTATAACGCACTGCAAATTTTCATGCGGAATTTCCCCCAGAGAGGTCACGTGGTACAAGTTCCGGTTCCTGTGTTCCCACCTACTAAGACCTTTTTTTTATTAAAAATAAATCAAAGCCAGACACCAAAACGGGAGCGGAGCAGGGCCGGATTTGGTGCACAGAGAGTGCACATGAAGCTCAGCACTCTGGGGGTGGTCTCGCCTCCTCTCTCACACCCTGGGCTCAGGACATGACACTCACATCGCAGGCACGGATGCCTTACGAAGCCTGCCTGTGTTCGCCGCCTGCCCGCTTTCCCTTCCTTTCCTCTTGCTTTTTAGGGTGGCGCTCTGCCGGACTACCCAGGAGCCCCTGCGTTCGGACCTTGGGAAGGTGCCTGGTCTCCGAGGAACAACCCTGGGTGTACCCTCGTCTCAAGAAGACGAGTGGCTCTCCCCTGAGGGGTGGCTCCTTCCCAGCTTCTTGCAGCAAACGGCTTGCCAGCTCTTGAAGAGACAGGGCCCTCCTCACAGCGACTTAGCTGGCAGCGCTCGCACGAACCAAGGGCTAGCGCGTGTCTTGCTGCGGATTCACCCCAAGTACCACGGGGTCATGTACCGGTTTAAAATCCACTTTGGAACAGTAACAAGATTTTACCACCTTGAGGCCAGGTACAATTACAGTGGAGCCTCGGATAACGACGGTAATTCGTTCTCCGAGGTTAGTTGTTATCCGAAACACATCATTATTCGAAATGCAGTTTCCCATAGGAATGAATGGGAAACCGTTTAATCCGTTCTGGAGCCTAGGAAAAAGGCACAGACACCTGGTTTTTTGCTCAAAATTCTTTAAAAAGTGCACTTTAAAGGTACAGATGCAATGCCACCTGGGATAACTTTTTGACTGATGCATGCTGGAAATTCATTATCCGAGGCAGCCCATAGAGAAAATTCGTTCTCCAAGGCAGACGTATACCTAGGAGTTGCAATTCGTTATCCGAGGCAGCCCGTAGGGAAAATTCGTTATCAGAGGCAGCCCTATACCCGGAAATTTGCAGTTGTTATCCGAATTATTCGTTATCCGGGGCAGTTGTTATCCGAGGTACCACTGTACTTGGAAAACGCGCTGAGTCACGCTTCAGGGGGTTTGGCCACACTTTTTTTTTTAACAAGTCCGCAGGACATGGGAGAACAATTTTATGCTCCACATCAGAGAGCACTTTGCAGCGGATTTTAGTGGATGTTGGATAGAGGCCGTAACATGCACTGTTTGGCCCTTCACTGATTCCGACACATCCCACAACTGTACTGTCTGCTCATCTTTTTACTGTACCCCCATTGCTTTGCGACACCACGATTGGTCCGTTTATTTATGGTTACAACCAATAAATTTGAAGTAACAGCCATTGAGTTAATTACAAACAGTTTTGCTAACCTGGAGGGTGAAATCTGTCGACATTGGGGAGGGGGGGCAAAAGAGGTTGGGCGCCATGGGTTTGAAAAGAGGTTACGCACCTGTCTCGACATTGAAGGAGAGCTGGTCCACCTCAGCATCATACGCCCTCCCAGCAAAGTGCAGCGTGATGATGAAGGACTGTCCCCTGCGGACGACGAGCTGCTGACACTCCCCTTCGAAGGTCCGGTGGTCCAGGTTGTTGTGCTGGCACTGGAGGTCCCAGGATTCCAGCTGCAGATCTGCAAGGTGAAGAGCAAATGGAGAGAGATTAATGGCGGCTTTCACACGGACCACTAAAATCCGCAGCAAACTTTGATCCAGATCACACCCACACACCCTGGAGCGGTCACGTGGTTGATGTTGCGGATCGGATGTTCCCATGGTCGCATTTTGAAAATCCACAACCATTCTGATCCCATGGCTGAGAACTGCAGCAAAGATACCGTAACGGGGGCGGAAAGGTTTTGGTGCAGATTTTCCGTGTTCCCATGGACCCGAGTAACAGTTTAAAATCCGCATCAGAACAGCGACAAGGATTTTACCACCTCGAGACCAGGTACTTGGAAAATGCGCTGGGTCAAGCTTAAGTGTGTGTGGTCGCACTTTATTCTTTTTTTAAAGTCCGCTGCTTGTGGGAACACTTTGCAGAGGATTTTAGTGGTCGTATGAAAGCAGCCATTGGCACCATGAAGCAACAATGCTGTGCTAACTCCTGTTTCATTCCTGTAACCAAAGCGCTCACAGTGACCCTGTGTGGGGGCAGAAGCACGCTTTGCAAACGGGCTATGGTTACAGTGGAAAGCATTTTGGAGATCTGAGATCCAGGCACATGTGTTCATGTCACCAGAAGGATTCAGTCCTGGCAATCGACCACCAAACAAAGCCATCTGATTAGCAGCTACAGAAGGTGATAAAAACAGTTGCTGCACACTCAAATGCTTTCAGTAGTTGAGGAATTTCCTCTTTCAATAAAGGATTATCTGTAATGTCTGCTTTTGCCTTTAATGCCCAGATCTTAAAACCACTGGATGGCTAGGAGGAGAGTGAGGTTACTTCTTTCCTGAAAATCCAGCAAACTCCATTGTCAGTTGCCCCTTACAACACACACACACACACACACACACACACACACACACACACACACACACACACACACACACACACACACACACACACACACATGTGTTCATTCCCTTGGACTCACTGTTAATTAAGCGCTACAGAAGAGTTCTGAGCTGCCAGCAAATCTTGCAAGGCCAATCTCCCATAAAACGGCAGCATTCACAAGTGGGGATGGGTGGGACCTTTGACGTATAAATTTATACCGTACACATTATACACATGAAACCCGTTGACGACTTCACGAATCCAGAAGTTGCTTTGAAAGGCTTGTAACATTTTTTTGCAGAAAAAAACTACCCCAAACAGTGATTGCCTTGTTATGTTTTTCCGTCTCCTTTAGGCATGTTGACAATAGAACTTAACACTAAACTCAGGCCATGAGTGACTCCATGTGAGATGTAACCCCACACCCAAGACGCTCAGAGCCAATTAATGTCTTGAATGTTTCACTTGCAAATTTGCCATTTTGTCCCCTTTTTTTTCATTCCCACCCTCCCACCCAACTAGGTCTGCCGACGTGGACTTATCCAATAAATATTGCATGCATATTTTAAGTTGCTTATTGGGGATGGTTTTCAAGCACACACCACTTGGGACTCCTGGCATCTGGGTAAACAACAACAACAACAACTACTACTACTACTACTACTACTACTACTACTACTACTACTACTACTACTACTACTACTACTACTACTACTACTACTACAAGCAGCCAAGTGTGTTTCCCCAGAGAGCTTAAAGCACTTTCTGGGCAGTTTACAAGTTAATTAGACAGGCTACACACTGTCTCCCACAGGAATCTGAGCCCTCATTTGACCAACTTTGGAAGGATGGAAGGCAGAGTCAACCTTGAGCCAGCTACCTGGGACGGAACCCCAGGTTGTGAGCAGAGTTTTGGCTGCAGGACAGCCATTTAACCACTCTGATGACAATGGTAAAACCTGGGCAACTGGTGACCAAATCCAGAAGAGCTTCCCCCCAAGAAGCAAAAGGCCTTGCTCATTGAGGGATGCTTCAGGACCCACGGTCTCGAGCCTTCTCCCAGGCCAATTTGGACATACGCCCGCCGTTGACGCATTCCCTCCCAAGCTGCCTGAATGCAGGTGCTGCTCTCTTTGGCCTTGAGAAATTTCTGCTCATTAGGCCTCTTGGAAAGCTTCTCCTTGGCAGGGGCCGCGCAGTGTCTAGAGAAGAGGGCCCCTCCTCAAAAGCACCCACCCACCCCTCTCCATTGGTGGCCGGTCCCGCACATCCATCCATTGTTATTTCCATTGTTATTTTTTCTCTACGTGTTGGTGCCGCTGCTCTTCCGCCTCAGTTTCCAGCGTGACCCACACTTGAGTCACCTCTTCACCCTCCTCTGGGGGAAAACGAACAAAGGACGGTTTAATGGCTCTCCTGCTGTTCGTCTCACTTTCCAAGTCTTTACGCACTTCTTAAAAGGATGCTTCTCAGACTGACTGTCCAGCAGCAGCAGCAGCTGGAAAACTTTTCTGCCCGGTTCAATCCCCAGTTCTCAGTTCCGAAAAGCAAACTATGTGTGGCCGGGGGAGAAAGAACAGCCGAATGCAGAAAACACAAAAAGAGGCTGGGTCAAGGCAGAGACCCTCTTCCAGGAACATTGTTCTTTGCACCGTGGTGGATCAGGTGGAGGGTGGAAGCCCAGTTCATCCCATGGGGGGGGGGCTCGGGTCTCTGACGCTGGTTCTTCCTTAGCTGGTCCTTCCTTAGGGTTAGGGTTAGGTTAGGGTTAGGGTCTGGCCACCACCCATTCCTCTCAATCATTTGGGAGAAGTTCTCTATTTATTTATTTATTTGTTTGTTTGTTTGTTTGTTTGTTTGTTTTTATATAGCTTGTATGCCGCCACTCCCCAAAGGTCTCTCTGGGAGGCTTACAATCAAAATAAAAAAATAAAATAAAATAATTAAAATATTAAAAATTGCAATAACATTAAAACGACAAAAACATTGAAATGCAATAAATACAATACATTAAAACACGGCACTAATGTTGCCATCGGGACCCACAATCATCAGTTCCAAAACGTCTGGAACAGGAAGATTTTTACCTGGCACCGAAACGTCGTTAATGGCACCAGGCGGGTCTCACTCAGGAGGGCATTCCATAACCTGGGGGCAACTGCCGAAAAGGCCCTATCCCTACAAGCCATCCATTTCACCTCCTTGAGGGATGGCTCTTTCAGGAGGACTCCCCGAGTCCACTGGGCTTCCAGAGTTAGACCGGGGTCCAGGAGCACCCCCAAGCTGCGGACCCTGTCCCTTAGGGGGAGTGCAACCCCGTCCAGGACAGGGAAGTGGCCCTCTAACCTGTCCAAAGCACCCACTAACAGCACTTCCATCTTGTCTGGATTGAGTTTCAATTTATTAACTCTCATCCAGTCCATTATCCAGTTCAGACACGAGCACAGAAATTGCCTCACCTGGATAGGTGGAAAATGAGAGGTAGAGCTGGGTATCGTCCACATATTGCTGACTCCTCAACCCAAACCTCCTGATGACCTCTCCCAGCAGTTCCATGATGTTAAAGAACATGGGGGCAGTATTGAGCCCTGTGGAACCCCATAGCGTAAATGCCACGGGGTAGAGCTACTATCCCCCAGCAACACCTTCTGGACATGGTCAGCCAGGAATGATCGGAACCACACAAAGCAGTGCCTCCGACCCCCAACCTGGCCAGCCTATCCAGAAGGACACCATGGTTGATGGTGTCGAAAGCCACTGAGAGGTCCAGGAGTATCAACAGGGTCGCACTCCCCCTGTCTCTCCCAGCAAAGGTCATTATACAGGGCAACCAAGGCAGTCTCTGTACCAAAACCCGGCCTGAAACCCGATTGAAATGGATCCATAAAATCCGTTTCATCCAGCAGCACCTGGAGTTGCCCAGCCACCACCTGCTCCAACACCTTGCCCAAATA
This sequence comes from Phrynocephalus forsythii, assembly GCA_029282475.1. Classification (NCBI taxonomy): domain Eukaryota; kingdom Metazoa; phylum Chordata; class Lepidosauria; order Squamata; family Agamidae; genus Phrynocephalus; species Phrynocephalus forsythii. The sequence goes on along the minus strand of JAPFRF010000005.1, from coordinate 130,938,581 downwards.
AGGGAGGTTCGCTACTGGTCCGTAGTTTACCACCAGCCCTGGGTCCAGGTTAGGTTTTTTTAATGAGTGGTCTGATTACCACCTCTTTCAAGGCAGCAGGGACCACTCCCTCTCTTAGAGACGCATTTACAGCTTCCTGGACCCAGGTGCGAACCCCCTGGCAGATCTTTCAATTAGCCAAGAAGGGCAAGGGTCGAGCGGCATGGTGGTAGAGCGGACAGATCCAAGCACCCTGTCCACATCCTCGAGTCTCAACAATTGAAACTCATCCAATAACACTGGACCTAAGCACGGCACACTGGACACATCTTTTGATTCTGCTCCAGTGGTGGAGTCCAGTTCACTGCAAATCTGAGCGATGTTTCCCTCAAAGTGACAGCAAAGTCATCACAGAGAGCTGACGGATGATCCAGGGTCTCCACCGTATCTCCCGGCTGTCTTGTCGGCTCCTTGGACTCTCCCTTGTGGGGTGCCCCAGGGGTCGGCAATCTCCCCCGTGCTGTTCAATGTTTATATGAGGCCGCTGGGGGAGGTCATCAGGAGATATGGAGTTCGCTGTCATCAGTACGCTGATGACACGCAGCTCTATATCTCCTTCTCTACGTCTGCTGAGGAGGCGGTTCGATCCCTCGATCTGTGCCTGGAGGCCGTTCTGGAATGGACCAGAGATAACCGGCTCAAGCTTAATCCGGAGAAGACGGAGGTTCTGTTCTTCGGTCTCGGTAGCCAATGGCCCCCTCCCTAGTCTGGGGGTACTTCCTCCAGCCTACGGACAGGGCCAGGAATCTGGGCGTGGTCCTGGATTCGGCCCTCTCCCTGGAAGCCCAGGTGATGGCAGTCTCCAGGGCCGCTTTTTTCTATCTCCGCAGGATCGCCCAGATCCGTCAGTACCTTGAAGTCCTCCTGAGGACAGTTGTGCAGGCCCTGGTGATCTCGAGGATCGACTATTGCAACGTGGGGTTGCCCTTGACCCTGGTCCGGAGGTTACAGCGGGTGCAAAATCATCACGGCGGCCAGGCTGGTGGTGGGTGCTCGTAGATTCGAGCACATCACCCCAGTCCTGGTCCGCCTGCATTGGCTGCCCGTTGTCTTCCGGATCAGGTTCAAGGTCCTGGTCTTGGTTTTCAAGGCCCTCCACGGCTTGGGACCAGGATACCTGGCGGAGCGCATCTCCCTGAGGGCATCCGGATCCAGACCCACGAGATTGTCGCAGGCGCGCTCTTTGAGAGTGGCCACACCCAGAGAGGCGTGGAGGGCGCTAGACGCGGAACCGCGCCTTCTCTGTGGTGGGGCCCTCGCTTGGAACCATCTGCCTCCTGAGCTGCGCCTGCTGGAGTCCCTATTTTGAAGACCTACCTCTTCAAAGAGGCTTATGGTGCCCTTATTAGTTAGTTTTTTTTTCTTCCTATCCCTTAACTTCTACCGCCATCTTGCCTTTCGCTGCCCTTGCTGGTGGCCTGCTATTGTTTAGCTTTTAGCTTTTAGCTTTTTAGTTTTTGCGTTGTTAGCCGCCCAGAGTTCCCGCTGGGAAGATGGAGCGGGATATAAGCACTTAAATAAATAAATAAATAAATAAGAAGCTCCCAGACAAATCAAAACAGCTCTGCTGGATGGCACTCTGAGGAAGCAATATGGTTGGTAAAATAACCCTTTCACCAACCGTATTGCCACGGAATAGGCCCGATAATGGGCTCTAAGCCGTGTTTGATCAGACTCACAGTGTATTTTCTCCACCTGTGCTCCAGCCGTCTCCCCTCCTGCCAGATGTATACCAAGGAGCCATCCAGGCTCTGCATACGGGGAGAGGGTGCTTAGGTATGATCATGTCAACTGCCTGGGTTATCTCCCTATTCCACAGGGCGACCTGAGCTTTGACAGGAGTGCCGACCATATCAGATGGATAATTCCCCAGAGCTTTCAGGAAACCATCCGGATCCATTAGTCTCTGAGGGCGGATCATCTTAATGGATCCCCCACCCTAGCAGAGGTTTGGAGTAGCTAATAGGCTAAACCTGACCAGGAAGTGGTCTGACCATGACAATGGGGCCAAAGCCAACCCCTTCACATCCAAACCACTATCCTCCAGTCCCGTTGAGAAGACTAGGTCCAGAGTATGACCCTTCTCATGTATTGGATTGATGACATGTTGAGACATCCCCATGGATGTCATGGCGGCCATGAAGTCCTGAGCCGCTCTAGTTAAGGCAGCTTCCAACAGTCTGGGGGTCCACAATACCAGGTCTGAAACCACCTCCGTCAGCTCAGGCAGGGAAACTGTTGGTATGCAGCAGGGTGGGTGGTACACCAACAGAATTCCCAATCTGTCTCGTGAGCCCAACACACAACACAGGCCCTCCAGACCCTTTCCCAAAGAGACTGGAAGCCTGGGTGCCTTCAAAAGGGGATTGGACAGATTCCTGCAGGAAAAGTCCAGCACAGGTGACAACTTAGCCATGATGGGGCTGTGTAATCTCCAGGCTTGAAAAAACAGGGTACTTCAAAGGCCAGATGCAGGGGACTGGTATCAGGAGACAGAGATCTAGCCTCATGTGCTCCCGGAGACAATTTGGTGGGGCCTCTGTGAGATACATGAAACTGGACTAAATGGGCCCTTGGTCTGATCCAGCCTGGCTCTGCTTAAAATTTGGGAAGCTCCGGAGGCAGGAGAGTATGGCAAACAAATCCTTTCCATCAAATATCAGCTGTCTCCCAATATGGAAGTAAGTAGGTTTTTCATGCATAAAGCTCTTGGCTACAAGGATGGGGGTGGGGTGGGGGAGGGAAGGAAATTTATTATTTTGCTCCCTGGGCAAGTGCATGAAATAGAGACTGGGGAAACGCAGCAGAAATGGTCAATTTTTCATTCTGTGAGGTTTATGTTGGTGAACGTCCCGTCCCGTTGGTTTGTCTCCTCGTAAATCTAGGCTGTTCGGGAATTCTGAAATATCCAAGCATTGCACTTCATTGCACTTGCTCCTAGATTCCTATGGGAATGCCCCAAGCCTTTGCGTCCAAGTTTCTTTTTCATTCATCATCATCATCATCACCATCATCATCATCATCATCATCATCATCATCATCATCATCATCATCATCATCATCATGATGTATTGTCAAGTCAACTCGTCAAGTTACGGTGACCCTTTTCATGGTTTTCCAAGCAGAGAATACTCCTCCAGGGGGTTGCCCTGGGGCCACCATGCAGCTTGCCCAAGGCCACCCAGGCTGGCTTTACTTGCAGGAGGCACAGCCAAGAATCGAACTCCCCACCTTTGGCTTCACAGCCAGATACCAAAACCACAACGCTCTAATGTCACCTTTCCTTCTTTAGAAGCGCAAATTACATTAACAGTCAGCTTGAGGACAGAAGATCATCCTGCCCCTGTCAGAAAATTATTTGCCTTTTCGTCCTAAATGGAAAGAAATCTGCCTTTCAGATCATAATAACGAAAGTCACTTGCTGGATCGGTTAGGCTAAAAGGGCGGAAAGTGCTGCACATGTCAATGAAGGGTGTTTCTGTGCCATTAATAGAGCGCGGGAGCAAGGGAACAGAACATGTTTGTCTTTCCTCCTTCATATGGAAGCAGGAATGCTTCACACACACACACACACACACACACACACACACACACACACACACACACACACACACACACACACACACACACACACACACACACACACACACACACACACACACAGGGAGACCCATCTGCTTCTTTGCTCGTATGCTCCCTTCTGCCCTGTTTTGCTGCTTTGAAGTTTGCCTGGGATTCTTGCACAGACTAACACGGCTACCCTTTCCAAAACTCTACAACTCTTAGCAAAAAGGATGGGCAAGCCCTGGGTGGGAGTGGGGGGTCCAGTCTGCCCTGGAGAGCAGTGTTTACCTTCAGCCATCCTGACGCGTCTCCTCGGCTCTCGGCCTGGCGCTTTCCCCCTCTCTTGCTTGCCAGCTCCTCTCCGGACCAGGAGCTCTTTACCTCCCTAGAGTTGTTGTGGCCACTTATATATATAGTCATGCACAGCCCACACCCCTCAGCTGGGTGGATATCAGGCACAGGCAGTCACCAGGGGGGCGTGCTGGGGCTTGTGTGTGTGTGTGTGTGTGTGTGGTGTGTGTGTGTGTGTGTGTGTGTGTGTGTGTGTGTGGAGAAGGGGCTGAGAGGAACCAGCAGCAGCAGAGAGTTTCCACGGGCTGGGTCAGAGGGAGAAAATGAACATGCTTCTCTCTAAACTTTGGAAAGGGATTAGCATTGCAAACAGGAGGGTGAGTTGGCAACAGCAGAAGCTGACTCTGGTTGGTGAAAGAGCCCCCTCTAGCTGGCATGCGCAGCCCCACTTGGCTCTCCCTGCCACCAAAAGGATATTTCAGAAGCAGCAGCCCTGCTGAGCCCTGTCCACACACACACACACACACACACACACACACACACACACACACACACACACACACACACACACACACACACAGGACCAGGGCACGGCACCAAGCAGTGAAAGATGAGCCCCACTGCCCATCTCTTAAGCACCATCCATCAAATCCAGGGGAAACCAACCCCGCCTGCAATGAGGACCGATCCAGTGGTTCCAAGATTCCAAAACTTTCAAACATGCTCCTTACCCTAAAATCTAACACCTCCGTTAGGTTTTTCAGGACGCTGTGCAGGCATAAAATGAGGACAGCCTTGGGAAGGAGAAGAACAGGAAAACAGTTTTTAAATGCACACAGACATGTGAACCACGGGGCGGGGGGGGAGAGAAGTACCATTCTGTGAACAATAAGACAAAGGGCACACACATACAATGCATCCTATTTTTTCCATGTTTGATTTCATTTAAACTATTTTTCACCTGCCTATCCCCTTAAAAGGATCCCAAGGTGGCTTACAACAATTAAAATTCCTATAATTGGAAAACCTTGAAAATAAATAAATAAATAAATAAATAAATAAATAAATAAATAAATAAATAAATAAAGGACAGTATTTAAGCTGCCCTTGCCCTGCATCATTGGGGGGCCTCAGTGGAGCCTCAGACGTAGGTGAGCACTCCTCCCTTGGGACGGCAGAGTGGCCAAAGGCTGACTTTCCCCCTGGAGGCACAGCTATAGAATCATAGAATCGCATTGTTGGAAGGGACCCCGAAGGACATCAAGTCCAACCCCCTGCTCAGTACAGTGATGCAAATAATAGTAGATCCGACATTTGGTTGTCTCAGTTTCTCTTGAACGCCTCCAGCGTTGGAGCGCTCACCACTGCCCAAGGTCATGGGTTCCATTGTTGTAATGCTCTAAGACGGTTACTTCACGTCCATTCTCATCCCGGGAGGAAGTTCGTTGTGTGTTGATGTCGGTCGGGGTCACATGGTCTTCTTTCAGTTCTGTCCCTGTTCCCGTGTACACACGGGCATGATGGATGATACCGGCAGGACTGTTTCTGCACGTCCTCATTCCTTGATGAGATGTGAAATTCCATGCCTTTGTTCTCCAGGTTTTTTTTTCTGGCCCGACCTTCCGTTTTTGATGTTTTGATTCTCCAAAGCCTTGCCTTCAATGCGTTACAGAGCTAAGTTTGAGGCATTTATCTTTCAATCTCTCTGCACTGTGTTGCTGACTCCATAGGGAATGTACTGGTGAATGGCACTTCGCACTCCTGCCACTAGATGGAGAATGGCACGTTGCGTGACGAGCCTTACCTCATGGGCACTCATCTCAGAACGAGAAGCGAGACGAGCAGATTCCCAAGGCCAGGGAGGGGAATCTCTCATCCCACTTAGATCGCAGTTTGGGGGCGTGGTTGAGACGAACTCGCCTCATCCTGCAATGGACGTGCGGTTAGATTACTTAGTACCGGTCCCAAGCGGAACCGTGAACAGCAATGAGATGGACATGAAGTATCAGCCTAACAGTCGCTAAGCCCCCCCCAATGACCTTCAGCCTCGGTCTGGCTTCCTGTGGCTTCTGTAGGGGAATCAAACTCCCAACCTCTGTCTTCATAGCCAGAGAGACCTGAACCACTGAGTTAAGTTGGTCTCCCTCCTGGGGGCTCATACCAGCAGAGAGAAAGGATGGCAGCAGGCCCTGGGAGATGAGGAGCAGGCCGAGATGGGAGGTCAGGACCAGCTGGGTGAGAAGGCAGGGACTGAGGCCAGCGGGAAGTTTCAAGGGGGAAGCAGAGATACAGGCACACAGGAGGAGTGTTGGGGGCTGAAACCGATCCAGGGACATCAGCAAGTACTCAATAAGATGCTGAGGAGGCTTGGGGTGGGTGGAGGTGAAGCCTCTGAGGAGCTAGACCCTGTGTCACATGTAACAGGAAAGGTGGACTATACATTGGTGGAAAACCCATGGATTGGGGTCTTAGTGGTTGGGTCCCTCACCAAGAGGAGGGGTGTCGTCACCGCATTTCAAAAAAGACATAGTGGAACTGGAAAAGGTGCAGAAGAGAGCGACTGAAATGATTACTGGGCTGGGGCACCTCCCTTATGAAGAAAGGCTAAAACATTTGGGGCTCTTTAGTCTGGAAAAACGGCACCTGAGGGGGGATATGATTGAGACATACAAAATTTGCAGGGCATGAGTCAAGTGGATTGAGGGATGCTCTTCTCCCTCTCACAAAATACCAGAACTAGGGGACATCCACTCAAACTGTGGGCTGGGAGAGTGAGAACAGACCAAAGAAAATATTTTTTCACTCAGCGTGTTGTTAGACTGTGGAACTCCCTGCCACAGGAGGTGGTGATTGGCATCTGGCCTGGATGCCTTCAAAAGGGGATTGGACAGATTTCTGGAGGAAAAGTCCACCCCAGGTTACAAACCATGAGGGAGATGTGTAATCTCTAGGCTTAAAACCGGGTTCCTTCAAGGGCCAGATGCAGGGGAGTGGTATCAGGAGACAGAGATCTAGTCTCCTGCGCTCCCAGAGGTATCTGGTGGGGCCACTGTGAGATACAGGAAACTGGACTAGACGGGCCTTTGGCCTGATCCAGCATGGCTCTTCTTATGTTCTTATGTTCTTATGTTCAGTTCTACGGCATCACCCCCTTGCCTCAACAACCCCACCCTGACCCTGAGTTCAAACGAGAGCAAGAGGGTAGAAGGATTTGCAGTATCATCTCCAGGAGGGGCCACGAAGGCACAGGACCTATCCAACAGTACAAGCCTCCCGTTGGACAATTGACCCTAGTGGCAGGGGTCAAGCAAGTGTTGGTGGTGGGGCAACTCCAAACCCCAAAGGAGCTGTGACCTGGGAAGACACGGATGTGGCCCAGCCCTTGTAAACTCAGGTATGTGTTGGTCTGGCAGTCTGGAGTTCATGGACAACTCCTTGGGTGCAGGAACTTTGCCCACCACCCTAAAAGTACAGCCTAGTGTGCTGCTTATATACCTCCTCAATACCTACACATTGCCTCCCCACCCCCAGTGCTGGGTAATCATTTCACCAACCTTGGAAGGATGGAAAGACGACTGAACCTTGAGTTGGCTACCTGGGATTGAACCCCAGTCATCAGCAGACTTTGGCTGCAGTAAAGCCATTTAATGACTGCACCACGAGGTTCACCTTAGTTCCAGCCCTGGGAACAGAGTGACTGACGGGTCACTTTTTTTCATTCCTTCTCAATTAGGGGTGTGAGGAATTCCCACTGAACTGCTTCTTCTCAACAGAAGGGGCTGTCTTAACGCCTCATTGACCCCAGGGAGAGTTCTCATCTCCAGCATGAGGTTGAGACAAGAACGACTTTATTTTGTGCCTGCATTTTAAGCAAAATAAGTGTCTTTTCCATTGATGGACTGGACGTGGATGACCACATGCACAGGCAAAAGAGGCACAGAACACCTGACAATGCTGTTCTGGTGCACTACTTAAAAGAGAACACGATAAAAGCAGCCAGTAACTTTGTCCTGCACCTTTCCGCAAACTGGGGGTGGGTGGATGGGGAATGTTCTCCCCTAAGTGAAAATCCCCGCTGGGTGCGATAGTCCATCTCTCTCTCTCTCTCTCATTCTCTCGGGGATTTGGGTGAAAAACATTGCCGCTTCTCATTCTCCTGAGCAGTAATGAGGCAAGCGAGGAATTCAGAGTAGGGATGGCCAGAGAACGAAAAACGAAATGCCGCTTCGTCGTGTTGTTGTTAATAACAAGAAAGGAAAGGAAATGGCATGAGGAAGCAGCATTTTGTTACAGATGAAACGAAATGTTTTGTTGTTGTTGTTGAAATGAACCATTTCATTCCTTCTTTGGGGGAAGGACTTTTTTTTAAAAAAAAAAACTTTTCCCCCGACCCCAAGCCCCATCTACCAGCTGATCAGCGCTGGGATGGGGAGAAAAACCTTTTTCCCCACCCCAGCACCAATGAGCTGGTAGGCGCCGCTTGGGAGAGGGATTTAAAAAAAAAAAAAAAAGCCTGCAGCTTTTCTAAAAAAAACCTTTCCCTTCCTCCAAGTCCTGCCTGCCAGCTGATTGGTGGTGGGGTGGGGAGAAAGAACCTTTCCCCCCACCCCAGCAGCCATCAGCTGGCAGGTGGGGGTTGGGGGAGGGGAAAAGTTTTTTTAAAAAGCCCAGGACTTTAAAAAAAACTTTTTGTCCCTCCGCCACTTTCCAGTCTCACCCCACACGAACCATTACATTAGTGGTTTTTTTCGTACAATATTTTTGTTTTTGAAAAAATGGTATGAATCAAAACAGAAAAAAAAGTGGGGAGGGGGGAAGGAAAGGAAACCAAACAAAACATAATGTTTTTGATTCGTGCCCCTCCCTAATTTTGTCGCCTGTGCTGCACTTGGGCTGAATTCTGTTTGATTCCTCCCTTTCCTCTCCTCATCCCATCATAAAAGAAAGCCCAGCCACAATATTTTTGAAAACACCTTGACTGAGTTCAAGAATTGGCCAGAAGATCAGATTCTTTGGAGATGCAAGAGGAGAGCAGATGCAAGAGCCGAGAGCAAAAGAAACCCTCTTCCCGAGAAGCCACAGGGTGCTGTGCTTCAGACATGGAGGGCTTTTCCTTTCGGCCGGCCCGTGGCTCAGCTGAATGTATGCGCCTGGCAAGGCGGGAGGCAGAGAGCCCGGGCCGTCATCCATCAAGGGCAGGGTGCCCTGCGGTTCGTCCCCCTCTCCTCCTTCCACTCTGTAAGTCAACCTGGCTCAGAAGAGGCCACCTTATCTCCAGGTCACAGGCGGTGCCAAGGTAATTACACTCCAGGTCCTCGTTAATCTGATGGGGCTGTGGAATGCTAATGCCCGTGCTTCTGCTTTTTCTTGTACATCAGTACAGGGGCCTGAGCTTCCCGTTAGCCAGGGTGAAATGGCAGCTCCGGCGGCAGTGCGCCGGCCGAAGGAAAACACAATCGCTATATTATTTATTCTATTGATTTATTTTGCATTTCTTGTCCGCTCCGATTTCCCAAAAGCGGCGAAAGCCAAATAAGGAAAACACAATCAAAGTGTTCTATATTATTTATTCTATTGATTTATTTTGCATTTCTTGCCCCCAGCAAGCTGGCTCCGATTTCCCAGAAAAAGGGACTCTGCTACCAGGGATTTCAGGTCATGAAGTTTTACCCAAATAAATAAGCAAAAATTAGGAACAAAACAGATCAATAAGTAACAAAACGCATGAAGCTAAAACTAAGGACACAAAACATACTAAAAGCCCACCAAGAGGCAAAAACTAAAAGGTGGCAGGAGAAATAGATCAGGGCAGGGAGAACACAACATTACATTACTAACTGTCGTACACTTCCCTAAAAAACAAGGTCTTTAATGCTGTTTTGAATGCTGATAGGGTTCACCGTGGCAGATTTCGCAAGGTATTTTGTTCCACATGGTGGGACCAGCCACCGAAAAGGCCCGATTATGGGTGACAACCTTACAGGCCTCCCGGAGGTGGTGGGAGGGGGGGTAACCACGCGAAAGCTCCAGAGAGGGGGTCGGGCAACGCTGGCCTTGGAAGATCTGTTCTACCAGATACTCAGGTCCCACAAGCCATGGAGGGGTTTGTAAACCAAAACCAATACCTTGAGGTAGTGGGTAGCCAGTGCAGATGGACCAGAATTGGCGTGATGCGGTCAAAGCAACTGGCACCAACCACCCACATTTCCCAAATGGTCGTCTCTCAGGGGGTACTTTGGTGGCGGTTCCTGCATGGCAGGACTGGATGGCCCTTGGAGGTCTCTTCCAGTTCTATGGTTTTATGGATGACACTCTGTGGGAGCACAGTCTATAACCTCTCTTCCCTTATTTCTTGTCTGTCACCTCCCCTCCCCCTGTGCATGGTCCCAAACTCTCTGCTCCCCGAAGTGACTCCATCTGTCCTTCTCTCTTGCACCCTCCACCTGGAACCTCCTGCCAAACCACCGATGCAGAGGCTGGGCTGTTTAAGAAAGGTCACATTCAGCAATTCCGGAGCCTTCGTTTGCCACATGGCCACCAAACCCTGCGTACAGTGAGCCCAAAGATACAATCGTTATGAACCTCAGCCATAGCGGCCGGACAGAGCTGCAAGACGGAAGAGACTAATTGGGTCTGAATGTTTGTATAAACTCACCCTACTTGAACCTTTGGGAACAGTGTGCGCAGACCATATTTAGCACCTGCACACAGTATCTTTATTCATTTTGCAGCATGGTTTGTGGCTCAAATCTAGAGACAAATGGCTAGTCTGTCCCCACTGGTTTTCTTCCCTAGGCATCCTTGTCGCAGGAGGGGACTATCTTTTCATTTCCCCCTCCTGTATTTTGCAAAATCGTGGTTCGTTGGGGTAGTCGGATGCCAGGACGTGTCACTTTCAGCGCTCACCAAACAGGCCTGAAGAAAGGAGGGGGTTCCTGGCACTTTTTTTGGGGGCAGTGGGGTATCATAGCCAAATGGGCATGTTCACTTCAGATTTCAGCTGTGCCTGGGCTGATTTCTACAGAAAAGGAGGGAAGGGGAAAGAGAAGGAGAGCAAATGAATTATAATTACTTTCTGGAGAAAAATGCAACCATTCTGCTGTTGTTCTCAGCAGATGACCTCGGCAGCACTGAACAGCAGGTACTTGAGAATTCCTGGAGTACAGAGAAAATTGTGTGCACAGAATAGCGTAAAGGGAAGACCTGTCTTCTTATCTTTGATTTTGCCCATTGTATAATTCTCTCAAAAATTTCTGTCTTATTATCTGTCACTGATGCCAGAGAGTTCAGTGTAGAAAATTACGATACAGTATTCCTTTTGAGGAATGATTGTCAAAAAGTGTTTCATACAATGAGTCGCTTCTGGTTTTTTCTTTTTCCTGTTATTGCGGCAAGTGTGTTGTTCTGGTGGGTGGATGGGTGGCTAGGAATTCTCTTGGAAACATTTCCAATTTACTGGAGGTGGTTTCAACACCAGCCTCATTTGGCTGTAGCATCTGCTACTGTGAAGGTTGCAGCCTCTGTGCTGATTGCACTGGTTATTTTCCTGACATCCATGTGACATAACACTTGTTCCTGTAAACGCAGTGATAAAAACCTATGGCGGTCTCCCCTTTTTCCAGGGTCTTCCTCAGGAAGTTTGGTTTCATTTCAGCTCCGAGTTTAGCATTTTCAAAGAAACACTCTAGCTTTCAATAGCCAGAGGATCTGGTTGTAGAAAGGTAGTTAAGAAAGAAAGAAACAAACAAACAAAGAAAGAAACAAACAAAGAAAGAAAGAAACAAAGAAAGAAAGAAACAAAGAAACAAAGAAAGAAACAAACAAAGAAAGAAATCTCTGGCCCATTAACAATTTAATTATGCAGGCTACCCACTGCCTCCCTTCAGCGAACTGGCTCCTTGTTTTACTGACTAGAGATGGGCACGAAATGAACAATTTTTCATTTCTGTTTTCGTTTTTTCATTTCGTTACGTAACGAAACGACAAACGAATTTTGTCTCTAAAATGAAACAAAACGAACAGAAACACCGGAATTTTTGTCGTGCGTTTCGTTTCCGTTACTGCAATATGAGTGAATTGCTTAAAATCCTTTTAAAAATCACAAAAATTGAAATAAATGGTAACGAAATGGTAATGAAACGAACGAAAATGAAAATGAATTTTTTCAAAATTCACGGAAAACGGAAACGAACCGAAATGGACCCTACAAACGACAAACAACAAACGAAATGCCATTTTTCTGATTCGTGCCCATCTCTGTTACTGACCTTGGAAGGCTGGAAGGCTGAGCCAACCATGAGATGGTTACTTGGGATTGAACCCCAAGTCATGAGCAGGGTTTTGGCGGTTTCACCACTGTGCCACAAGGTTCCAGAAGGCAGTTGGGTTTCTCTTGCATTACAGTTCCTTCTGCACACTAGTGTCCGGCACCAGTGAATTTGAAGGGACATGGTGGTGATGTCCTTTCATTTAACAGTCTATGGCTTACTCTTCAGAAAAACAGGTTTATTAACTCCACAATCAATATTCTCAAGTGCCACCATCCGGAGCAGCTGGAGACAAAGGCAGTTACTTCATGTCCTTCTTTGTTTCGCAACTAGTTTTGTACCGTGACAGCGTTGGTCACGATCCCGTGGTTTTGTCCCTGTTGCAGTTTTCTCATGGTTGTGATAACGAGAGGTGGTCACGAAACAGAAAACCCATGGTTCGGGTTCGTCTGTTTCGGGCCCGCCCTTGATTCGGTTCGGTTCAGTTCAGGTTCATACGAATTTTTTTAAAAAATCGTACGAACCCGAACCGAACTGAACTGGTTCGGGTCGACTTACCAGGCGGTGGCAGTGGCGGTGGCGGTAGCAGACAATCCTGGCCCCAGCAGCAGGGGATTTTTGAGGAGCTGGGTTGGGGCCAGCACCTCTTTTCCCCCTTCAAGCACCGATGGGTCCGGCACTGGTTTTATTTTATTTTATTATTTTTTATCTTCATTTTAGAGTGTCGACCATGCAGCCCCTGGGGCCAGGTCAGTGCTCCTTTTTTGTTTGCTTGTTTTAAAAGTCCCCAGGTGGGGGATTTTTGAGGTGATGGCTTAGGGCCAGTGCCTCATTTTTGTTTGTTTGTTTGTTTGTTTTTCTTCAAGCACTGACTGTGCGGCCCCTGGGACCGGGTCGGCATTGGGATTTTTTATTTTTTATTCTTCATTTTAGAGCACCGGCCATGCAGTCCCTGGGGCCAGGTTGGCAATGGGTTTTTTTTTGTTTTTTTCCTTCCTTTTAGAGTGCTGGCCACGCAGCTCCTGGGGCCAGGTTGGCACTCCTTAAAAAAAAAAATTTTTTTACATCCCCAGCTGGGGGAACTTTAAATTTCTGTTGTTTTTTTTAATAATTTTTATTATTTATTACAGACATACAAACATACAATAAACAATAATAAACAATAATAGACAATAATATCATTGAACACTACAAAGTGCCCCCCACCCCACCCCCCGGGACCATCCAGTATTCTTGAATCTTCTCTTCCTTCTTCATCTTCTTTTTTCTAGTTAGCTTCTTAAGGTCCTTTTCTCCAGAACTGTGATGGATTATAGGTCGGTTGTATCCCTTTCCCTTTTAGTAGTACATACTCTATAAATTTCTGTTTTGTTTTGTTTAGTTTTTCTTTTATGGGTTGGTTCATTATTCATTTCATTAGCTAATGAAACGAATAACAAATAATGAAACAAATTAAGAGTTCGTTTCGTGTCCATCTCTAGTGATAACTTGTCTCGTGACAAACACTGACTTTGTCTAGCTTCCTTTTTCTTTTTGGGGGGGCTTAAAATTATTTTTCGATATTTCGCTTCTGAAAAATAAAAATAAAATACGGGCACAGTTTTCTGAGAGAAACGAATGTTTCACAGCATGCTGTTAGTCTGTGGAACTCCCTGCCACGGGAAGTGGTGATGGCATCTGGCCTGGATGCCTTCAAAAGGGGATTGGACAGATTCCTGGAGGAAAAGTCCATCCCAGGTTTCAAACCATGATGGAGATGTGTCATCTCCAGGCTTAAAACTGGGGTACTTCAAGGACCAGATGCAGGGGGAGTGGTATCAGGAGACAGAGATCTAGTCTCATGCGCTCCCAAATTCATTTGTTGGGGCCACTGTGAGATACAGGAAGCTGGACCAGATGGGCCTTTGGCCTGATCCAGCAGGATGGCTCTTCTTAGGTTCTTATGTTCTTAACACTTCTTTTAAAAATGCATTTTCTTTCTCTTTCAGAAATCTTTCAGAAGCCCATGTTTTTGCGGCAACCTTTTTGCTCAAGCTGTAGGTGGGTACAGAGGAGTCGATTGATTGGTTGGTTAATTGATTAGTTAGGTGGGTGGGTGGTTGTTTGATTTCATTTGGTTTGATCTGGCTACCAAGGCCACGTTGGGTGGATCACTAAACAAAACTAAAATGTTGTCAAATGATACAGAGGAACGGACATACACCAGACATTATAAATCAGTTATCAGCGTTATGAACTTTAAAATAAAACACAGAAACAACAATTATTACAAGCACCCAGGATGGTGTTATTATCACTGAATTCAGGAGAGGTAGGTGTTCAGTGTGGGTCTGTTGTTGGTCTCTTCTGTCTAAATAACTTTGAGTCCTAACGGAAAGTTGCTGACCAGAGATCCTGCAAGGGACCCTGGAAGTTCCCTGGATCCAGCTTGCTGCTGAGACTGGAGGTCTTGAAATCCCATTGCTTTGACAAATGTGCCCGAAAGAAGCAGGCCCGTTCTATGGAGCCCCTTCCTCTGGATGTGGATTTTCCCTTTTCCACCCTGCCTGGCAGCTCGTGGGTGTGAATAACGCAGGTCTCATTCTCTGCTGCAGAGGGGAATTTCAACGTTTCCACCTCCTGCTAGGGCTCTTTCTTTCCTAAGAAGAAGCTGGAGCTGTCCTCCCCAGAGGAGCGTAGCTGGGGCCCCTTCCCATCCCTCCCTTTCAAATGCGGTGCGTACACACATACACCCTCTCCACAGCTGGACTGACAGAGAGCTCTCAGTCCCAGATCAGACAGGGGCGGTGTTAGGTTCAAAGCCTCCTGTGTTCACACCCTCCTCCGAGAATAACACCTCAGGGTGGCCTTTCCAGGGATGTCTCTGAGTCAATCTGAGTCATGTTTGCTTTGACAGGCAAAACAGGGGCAAAGGGAGGCTCCTCCTCCACCCATTGGCCCACCAGCCCCATCCTCACCAGGTGGGCCTCAGGTGAGATGAGGTGGCCTGAGACGGGACATCCTGTGAGGCATTTCACTTGTCAACACCAAGGGCCAGAGCCCTAATTATGCCTTCAAGGGCACCCGTCGTAGGGCGGTACAAATGAAAACCCAACGAGGCCAGGATACAACTGAGTTCTGCAAAGAGAGAAGTCAGCTATGAATTCCCCTATTTTCCTCTCTACCCCTCAAATTTCCAGCTGCAGTTTGTAATTCCTCAACCTACAACGTGGCTCTTCCTACAATACTGACTTTAGAGTTGAAGGTTGTTTCTGCTTTGTTCAGCCCGGTTAAATCCAATCTGTCTCTGTTGTAATCTTCTTCCTTTCATAGAATCACATAATCATGAAAGAGAGATCTAAAGCCATCAAGTCCAGGCGGTTCGCTCCCTTGATCTGTGCCTGGAGGCCGTACTGGAATGGACCAGAGATAACCGGCTCAAGCTTAATCCGGAGAAGACGGAGGTTCTGTTCTTCGGGGCGCCCTCGTCTCGGTACAATGGCCCCCTCCCTAGTCTGGGGGGTATTTCCCTCCAGCCTACAGACAGGGCCAGGAACCTGGGCGTGGTCCTGGATTCGGCCCTCTCCCTGGAAGCCCAGGTGATGGCAGTCTCCAGGGCCGCTTTCTTCCATCTCCGCAGGATCGCCCAGATCCGTCAGTACCTTGATGAGTCCTCCCTGAGGACAGTCGTGCAGGCCCTGGTGGTCTCGAGGATCGACTATTGCAATGCTCTCTACGTGGGGCTGTCCTTGACCCTGGTCCGGAGGTTGCAGCGGGTGCAAAATGCGGCGGCCAGGCTGGTGGTGGGTGCCCGTCGATACGAGCACATCACCCCAGTCCTGGTCCGCCTGCATTGGCTCCCCATTGCCTTCCGGATCAGGTTCAAGGTACTGGTCTTGGTTTTCAAGGCCCTCCACGGCTTGGGACCAGGATACCTGGCGGAGCGCATCTCCCTAAGAGCATCCGGATCCAGACCCACGAGATCTTCGCAGGCGCGCTCATTGAGAGTGGCCACACCCAGAGAGGCGCGGAAAATGCGTACACGGAACCGCACCTTCTCTGTGGTGGGGCCCTCTCTCTGGAACCATCTGCCACCTGAGCTGCGCCTGCTGGAGTCCCTGCCTGCCTTTAAGAGGGCTCTAAAGACCTACCTCTTTAAAGATGCATATGGTGACCTTGCTACTTAGTCCATCTTTTATTTCCTTGCCCTTTTGTTTGCCGTCATCTTGCCTCCCGCCACCCCTGCCTGGTGGCTCGGCTATTTTTAGCTTTTAGCTTTTTATGCTTCTTTTTTCTGTGTTGTTAGCCGCCCAGAGTTCCCGTAGGGAAGATGGAGCGGGATATAAGTATTTAAATAAATAAATAAATAAATAAATAAAGGAATCTAGAGCCATGCAGATCTGCCTGGTGGTTGTCCAAATTTCCTTTGAAGGCTCCAGTGCTAGAGGACTCACCACCCCTCGAGGTCATGGGTTCTGTTGTTGTACATCACTCTAACAGTTAGGGTCCCCCCCCCAGCTTCATAACTTTTCTGGCTTCATAACTTTTTAGGACACAATTTCACCCACTCACATGAATGCATGTTGCATGAACTCTGTATGGTTTCTCTTCTGGTGGCAGATCTTCTTGCGAAGAAGTTGTGATTTTTTCCGAAAACAAAAAAGACCCAGAGGGGGGAAACCCTACTTACCGGACACAGAGATCAGATAGGGAGAGGGGTTTTCTCTCTCTTTTGTAAGACTGGACCTTAAACAGCTCATCAAGCAAAACCCGGTGTTCTGGGTGGATAAAAATAAATCCATTCTTCATACAGCAAAACAATTAAACGGTGGGATTTGCACTGCCACAAGATTATGTAGTGTACAGTGCCATCCTAGATTTCTTTCAGAGGAGAGAGAGAGAGAGAGAGAGAGAGAGAGAGAGAGAGAGAGAGAGAGAGAGAGAGAGAGAGAGAGAGAGAGAGAGAAAGAAAAGGTTTCTGGGCATTAGTTATTGGGATGGACAAAAACTCTTGGCAAAGCTAAATCTGAAGCCGAACTTTATTTGTATAAAGTTTCGGATTTCAGCACACCTCATCTGGATGCGATACCGAATGGCTCAAAGGACCAGCTCCTGGCCCTGTTTGCTGGAAACTCTCCGTTCTCTCTTGAAGGTTCCAGACCCAACGAAGGTTCACAGGCAATTTCCTTGGGGAAGCCCCCCTCTCTGTGTGTCTTTCCTCTCCAGGTTCCAGACCCAAAGAAGATTCACAGTCAACCTCCCTGGGGAAGCCTCTCTCTCTCTCTCTCTCTCTCTCTCTCTCTCTCCGTGTGTGTGTGTGTATGTATATACGCGCACATGTGTGTGTCTTTCATCTCCTCCCCATCTGTAGTTTTTGTTGCAGCTCTGGGAGAGCCTGGCAGCTCCACTTGTTTTGTCCTCTGCTTCGTGCAGTGGCCCGGCCAACTTCAGCTCCGCTTTCCAGCCCATTTCCTCCCCGAAGAAGAGCTGGACCAGCCCTTCTCCATGACATCAGCCCAACACGCCGGAGCAGCCAAGCACCAGTGAAATGCAGCAGTGCCCCGCAGAGAGGGGGAAAGCCATCCAGAGTTTGGCTCTGAAAAGCCCCTTCCTTCCCTCTCTGTGCATTTGCAACTGAGGAACAGCCCGTCCAGATTGGAAAAACAACACAAACATGCACACCTGCCGTAAGCAAGGCAAGCTCTTGGGACGCGGGGAGACGGCTGCTGGGTGGCAGATTCACCCACACACCCAAGGGTGTCTTGCCTGCTTGACTCCTCCGTGGAGGGCATGGCCTGGCCACGCGACCAACGACCAAACTTTGGGAGTGGCTGTCCCTGGCCGCTGCCTTTGGCTGGTGACTTGGCCTGACCAGCAGATCTTGGCAGGGAGGCTCTGGCCCGTGGCGCTCCCAGCCTCTGTCTGGAACATGGTGTCAGCAGAACAACCTCACCCAAAAAGCAATTACTTAAGGAACATTGTGACTTGAGGACGCCAACACAGTGGCAAAAAACTCCCCCATTGAGACTCAGAGGCCACGGAGAATGTGGGTCTCCTTCTGCACCTCCTGTCCCATTATTCCATCCTCCAGACTTGGATTGGGCGACTCTCCTGAGTTGTTCTTTTGCGGTTACACCATGACTTGGGAGTGCTCTTCCAAGGGAAACATTATTGGACTATGTTCTCTTTTTTTGTCAACAGCAGAAACAGTCTGGTTTGCCCTAGCATTGGAAAGATGGTTTAGAAAGCCGGAGATTGCAAACTCACTCCTGTCTTACGTTAACTTAATTCTGCCTTGAGTTGATTTCAGCTGGCTGAGTAGCGCCATGGTTTAGGTATCTGTTTGTGGAATGAGGGGTTAGTCACAATCAACTTGATGGAGTTCCGTTCCTACCAATAGGTCATTAAGTGAATTGATTGTTAAGTGAGGAGTTTCAGTCTTGTGGTGCCTTGTGGGGGTAGGAAGGCCACCCTCCTTTCAGGCAGGTGACCTTGACAGATTAGAGTGCTGGGCCAAAGCTAACGGAATGGGTTCCAACAGAGGGAAATGCAGGGTGGTGCATCTAGGTAAAAATAATGAATTGCACATATATAGGATGGGAGATACCCGGATGCAAAATAGTACTTGTGAAAGGGATCTAGGAGTCTTGGTGGACCACAAATTGAACACCAGTCAGCAGTGTGAGTTGGAAGAGACCTCAAGGGCCATCCAGTCCAACCCCCTGCCATGCAGGGACCCCATCACAATACCTCTGACAGATGGCCATTCAGCCTATGCTTAAAAACCTCCACAGAAGGAGACTCCACCACCCTCCTTTGGGGCAGCATATATTCCACTGCAGGACAGCTCTAACCGTCATGAAGTTCTTCCTAATGTTCAAATGGAATCTCTCATCCTGCAGTTTGAAACCATTTCCCTGTGTCTTAGTCTCTGAAGCCATGGAAAACAAACCCGTCCCTTCTTCAACATGACATCCTTTCAAATATTTAAACATGGCTATCATATCCCCTCTCAACCTTCTTTTTGTAAGGCTAAACATTCTCAGCTCCCTAAGCCACTCCTCGTAAGACATTTCTTCCAGACCCTCATTCATCTTGGTTGCCCTCATCTGGACCCATTCAAGGTTGTCAAGATTTATTTATTTATTTATTTATTTATTATTGAATTTATACCCCGCCCATCTTCCTGAGGGAACTTTGGGCGGCTTACAGAAAGCTGATCAGATCAGCGACATGTCAAACAGCAATATAACAGGAACAAATAAAACGATATTAAAATAAAAACATTAGCACCCTTATCAAACATATGTGGCTCAAGTAAGAGCATCACATTAATAAACCTAGCTAGCTACAGCAGATGGCGGGGAGAAAAAAAAATTAAACCTCATCACCGAAGGCCTCGCAGAACAAAATGGTTTTCAGCGCTCTGCGAAAGGCCAGCAGGGACTCTGCAAAGTGCACTTCGCTGGGGAGGCTGTTCCACAAGGAAGGGGCAGCCACCAAGAAGGCCCGATTATGGGTGGAGGTTCTTCGGGCCTCTAGGGGGGTAACAACCCGAAGCGAGTGCGCTCGCGACTGCCGAACTGGTCGGGCCGAAGTTGATCGCTGGGCAATCTGCTCTGCCAGGTAGTCGGGGCCCAAACCATGGAGGGTTTTATAAACTAAAACCAAGACCTTGAATCTGATCTGGGACACAACGGGCAACCAATGCAGGCGGGCCAGAACTGAGGTGATGTGGTCGTAACGACGTGCACCCACCACCAGTCTGGCCACCGCATTTTGCACCCGCTGCAGACGCCAGAGGAGATTCAAAGGCAACTCCATGTAGAGGGCGTTGCAGTAGTCCAACCTCGAGATCACCAGCACTTGCACCACTGTTCTCAGAGAGTTGCCGTCTAGATACAGGCGGATCGGGGCATTTTGACGTAGGTGGTAAAAGGCAGTCCAGGTCACGGCAGCCACCTGGGCATCCAAGGATAGCACCGGATCCAGAACCATGCCCAGATTCCGAACCCTGTCCGCCAGCTGGAGGGAAACACCCTCCAAACTGGGGAGAGGGCATCCATATCCGGACAGAGAACTCCCGAAGAACATCACCTCAGTCTTCTCGGGATTGAGTTTGAGCCTGTTGGCCCTGGTCCATGCCATGACCGTGTCCAGGCACTGGTTGAGAGTCCATACAGCTTCCACTGCAGAGGTGGAAAAGGAGAGATAGAGCTGCGTGTCATCAGCGTACTGATGACAGCACACTCCAAATTTCCGAATGACCCCAGCTAGCGGCCTTACATAGATGTTGAACAGCATGGGGGAGAGAGACGAGCCCTGCAGAACCCCACATGGGAGTGTCCACGGGGCCGACAACTCTCCACCATGCTGCACATACTGGAGCCGACCCTCCAAGAAGGACCGGAGCCAACTGCGAACAGTGCCTCTGATATCTACCTCAGAGAGCCAGTCCAGTAAGATACCGTGGTCAACAGTGTCGAAAGCTGCTGACAAATCCAGGAGAACCAACAGGGTAGAGAAACCCCTGTCAGCCGCCTGGATTAGGTCATCTTGCAGCGTGACCAGAGCTGTCTCGGTCCCCCGGCCAGGCCTGAACCTGGACTGCCAAGGATCAAGGCACCGCTGTTCCTCCAAAAAGACTGAATCCGAACTGCGGCCACCCTCTCGATGACCTTGCCCATGAAGGGGACATTGGCAATCAGACAATAGTTGATGTTCAAAATTTGATGTTCAAAATTGATGTTCAAAATTTTATCTGTTTTTATGTGTATTTTTAAATGACTGTTTTCCAAATGGATTCCCAGGCAATGCACATCTTCTCTCTTCTCTCTCTCTCTCTCTCTCTCTCTCTCTCACACACACACACACACACACACACACACACACACACACACACACACACACACACACACACACACACAGGATTACACCCATGCATGCTTACAGGGTTCATATCGTCAAGATGGGGCATGAGGTGAAAAAGGAGGAACTCATCAGATCAACTGGCTTCGAAACTGCCTCCTTGGTGTTGCGTCAAGGGCCTTCTTCCCCTCTGTCTCTTCCCCATCTTCATCATTGGGTTACGCAAAGAGATACGGTGGGGAAGACCAAGCGCTGAGTCACCCATGGGGTCAAGCTGAGGGAACCGGGCACCCACCTTGCTTCAGGGATTGGTGAAGAGCTGAGATCAACGGATGAAGCCGTGGATAGGCCATACCACCTAGTTAGTCAGCCGTTCTCTGAATGACCACATGTTTCCGTTCCTCTCTTGTTCCCTTGAACCACCTTGCTGTGATACAGAACCAGACTTCAGATGAACTGATTTCAAAGCATGGCACCTTGAATTGTTCTGAGATGTGAAATGCAACCAAACCCCACCGTCTCTTAGGTTTACCATTCTGTCTCTATATTCTCACCATTCCACCAAATCTTACCTTGCTTAGATGTATTAATCTCAAGGGCCAGATGCAGGGAAGTTAAAACTCGTGTGCTCCCAAACGTGTCTTTCAAGGGCCTGATGGGCCTTTGGCCTGATCCAGCATGGCTCTTCTTATGTTCTTATGTTAAGCCATGATGGGGATATGTATTCTCTCCAGGCTTAAAAGGAGGGTCCCTCCAAGGGCTAGAGGCAGGGGAGTGGGATCAGGAGACAGATATCTAGTCTCCTGCTCTCTCAGAGGCATCTGATGGGGCCACTGTGAGATCCAGGAAGCTGGACTAGATGGGCCTTTGGCCTGATTCAGCAGGGCTCTTCTTATGTTCTTATGTTCTTGAAGTATAGCAGTCCATCTTTGAAATTCCTCAGCTGGGAGTTCAATTCCCCAACTGGACCCCCTTGACAGGGGCTAGACTAAGTGATCCTTGTCCAACTCTGCCATTCTAAGATGGTGGAGAGGGTGACCGTTGGCTCAGTAGTTTAGATTTCTGGCTGTGGAGCCAGAGCCCGGGAGTTTGAATCCACTACTGGGCTTCCTTGAGGGGGGCTGGCCTGGATGACTCATAGGGTCCCTTTTGCTCTTTTCCACTCTTAAGATGATGGTGAGGATGATGGTTTAGGTCTCTGGCTGCAGAGGCAGAGGTTAGGAGGAGTTCAGATTCACATGGTTCCTTCTTGGCAGGAGCTGGACTTGATGATTCATAGGGTCCTTTCCAGCCTGGCAGTTCTAAGATTACAGTGTTTGGTTTTTTATTTTGCTTTGCTTTTTGTTTCTTGTCAAAAGAGTTATATTCCATCAAGTCGGGACTGACTGATTGGGAGCTAGGAAGGTTTTCAAGGTATGTGAGGTGTTTAAGGAGTGGTTTTACCAATTCCACTGCCCCTTGGCTGACCTTCCATGGCTCACCTGGGATTCTATCCAGGGTCTCCAGGATGGCCATCTGTTGGGAATCCTGTGATGGGGGTTCCTGCATGGCAGGGGGTTGGACTAGATGGCCCTCAAGGTCTCTTCCAAGTCTATGATTCTATGATTCTATGAGTCCATCCCTCGAACCACCGTGCCTCCGTGGGACCAGCGAATGGAACCCCATCAGTTTATTGTCTCTATTGTGATCATTTAGAAACATGTTTGGCCAGTACATATGTATGTTGTTTCTGTAACTCTGAGGTCATGCCCAGGAAAGCTTGTTGGCACATTTTAAGAGTGATTTGCAAAGTATAGCAACCTCAGATCAAAGATAGATAGATAGATAGATAGATAGATAGATAGATAGATAGATAGATAGATAGATAGATAGATAGATAGATAGATAGATAGATAACGTTAACGGTAACGTTATGGGTTGTTTTCTTTGATAGCCAATGCACCATTATAAATTGTCAATGCAGCATTGATGGTTCATCAAAATTTTTTAGTTAGTTATAGCAAAGGGTTTATTAAAGACAGATAGAAATATAAGCACAGGACATTTAGTCCAGGTTAGTTTTTAGAGCATCAGCCAGATGTCCAGGACACCGAGTGATGGTTTTGGTCTTTTATACTTTTCTTTTCGCAGCTTAATTTCGGGTATGTCAACGTAATCATACCTGGTAAGTTATCATAATTCTTAGAAATGGCTTTAGTTCCCATTGCCTGCTGCCAACAAAATGGCGCTTTGGTGCCATAAGATGGTGCCCACATGTCTGCCGCTTCCCCGTTGGCTCTTATCTCAGTTAACCACAAGTATTTGTTACAATCTACAAGCTGGCATCTTCTTTTGTGTTTATGCCAACATGACCTAATACCCACAGTTGGGTTTAACACTTTATAATAGTTTTTAGCTTTATTCTTATATTTATTAATTCTATTAATTCTTATCAGTCCCTCATTTTCTCTTCGAGAAAGTTGAAAAAGAAACTAAATAAAACTATTTTTGAAACTAATGCTAAGAAGTATAGTACTGCCTTTTGTCTGCTGGATGATTTAAGACCTTCCAGCGGCCATTTTACTTTAACTGCGTTGCTTTATTATTATTATTTTTGTTATGGATCTGATTGATTGTATGTCTCCTGTATAATTATAACAGTATAGGTATTGAATGAGTAAATGAAGGGACCTTACTATTCTGACTTGTATCTAGATGTATCTGTTTTCTTTTGTGGGTAGGTGTAATCTAATAGCTGATTTACTAGAGGTGACATAGTGCTTTTGTTAACAGTAAGGAGGTCTTGTTTGCTTAGGACCTAAGATTGCCATTTTTATAATCACAATTTCCCCCATTTTTTTTGCATACATTAAAATCATAACACAAAATACATTTAAAGTCTCCTTAGAGGATGGAATTTGGTTGACAGTGGGGTGCTCTGCTGTTTGAATGTTAGGTGAAGCAGAGACCCAGGATATTATTATCAAGGGTATTCTGTATTGGGATCAAACCAGGGGCATAAATCAAACTATTGTGTGTTCAATGACTGGAGTGGCTTATTTCTGCAACCCATTTTAAACTGTATAATAGATTGGCATAAGGGAATCAGGAGGGCATGGACAATACATATATACCATAAGGCTGAATAGGAGGGCTATGGGCATCAGTTAAAATGAAGCTTTGATAAAGTGAATTTGGGGAACAACTATTCTGTAAAATATGTTGATTGACACCATTGATGATGTGCTGGGTTATAGAGCCCATTAGGTTTGGAAAAAATTAAGTGCTTTCTGTTCCTTTGACTGCTAAACAAAATGAACAAATATGTGGATACCCTTCTTGTGAATGACAGAAGTTCAGTTGACACATGAAAGTATCTTATACAATACAAAGGTAAGGTAAGTGATATGATAGCAAAGGTAGTACATAACAGAATTCAGTAAGGCTACTAGAATTACAGATACAGATTATAGATACAGAACATACAGTATGCTTCAGAAACATCATAAACAGTAATTGCTTCTAAACCTCAGCTGTAGATGGCTGCGAAGGTGTTGAGTTGTTTTGGCTGCAAAATAAACAGGTAGATGTGCAAAAGGCACACTGGTAGTCTGTGGTAATGGTGGTGAAGTTTGGTGCCATTATAACAGTTCAGGATGATTCTTGAAAGGAGAAAACACTGCCGTAATTGGGACAAACAGTCTCTTTAAAGTGCCTTTTGCTTCCATGACTGTGCAACCAGTTCGTTGTTTTGCTTCAGCTGAGACAGCTAGATGGCTGCAGGTGATGATAAAGGCGTTCAGTATCACTCCACTTGAAGGATGGAGCTGATAACAGGCCACAAGAACGGGCAGGAACGGTGAGACCAGGGGCTGTCGAGATGAGGAGGACCCACACGAAGCAGCAGACCAGCCTTGACGTTCCTTGGAAGGTGTAGATTAGGAAGCGGCACAGAGGCAGTTGAACTCAGGCAGGGGTCATCAGGAGTAGACAGAGTCTCAGAAGTTGGAGCAGCCAAAAACCAAAGGTGTTTCTGTACAGCTTTGCAATGAGAGGGTGGATCTAGGAAAGATAGCTAGCACAGAGAAAGCTGTATACGTTGTCAGCATGATTTGAAACGGATCTTTTTCACAGTGCACAGTGGGGTAATAGCAAAATTTACACCTTTAAAATATCTGGAACATAATTTCTGAAGCCTTGTTTGAAACACAAAAACAGGACATAGTTTGTGGGTAACTTTTTATTCGTTATGGGTTGTTTTATTCTTATCAATAGATAGATAGATAGATATAGATATTTTTTTAATTGCTCTAAATAAACTGTCCATTTTAGGAGCATTAGATTGTCTTTTGTAATCGGGAAGAACAGTCTGGAGTCATACATCATCATTGGCATTGGCATCCTTCAGTCTCGAAAGACTATGGTATCATGCCTGGAGTAGAGATCCTAAAAACAACACCTAGTGTGACTAAATAGACCAATTCGGGAATGGCAGTCTCTACCGCACTGGGGGCAGATGTATTCTGTTTCTTGCCCAGTCCTCAGGTTTCGTTCTTTCTGTGCCTGCCTCTTTTCCTCTGCCTGTTGGACAAATGCCTCTTCAAATTTATGTAGACCATGCTGTATCTCTTGCCTCCAGACAGTGCGATCGGAGGTCAGGGTTTCCCAGCTGTTGAGGTCCATTCCCAAGGCCTTCAGGTCCCTCTTACAGATATCCTTATACCACAGCTGTGGTCTCCCTCTGGGGCGCTTTCCCTGCACTAGTTCTCCATATAGAAGATCTTTTGGGATCCGGCCGTCATCCATTCTCACGTGTCCAAGCCAGTGTAGGGGTCGCTGTTTCAATAAAGTATACATGCTAGGGATTCCGGCTCGATTCAGGACTATGTTATTTGGAACTTTGTCATGCCAGGTAATGTTGAATATTCGCCTAAGACAGCGCATATGGAAGGTATTCAGCTTTCTTTCCTGTTGGGCATGGAGGGTCCAAGACTCGCTGCAATACAAAAGTGTGCTCAGTACACAAGCTTTATAGACCTATATCTTTGTATGTTCTGTCAGCCTCTTATTGAGCCATACTCTGTTAGTCTGGAAAACATAGTAGCTGCTTTACCTATGCGTTTATTCAGCTCAGACTCTAGTGAGAGTGTATCTGAGATAGTCATACAAATATGTCAGTAAAGTCGCTTATGGAGAATCCTTGTCCTGGGGAGTTTGGCAGTGTGGAATCCAATTTCTTTCTTTAGGACACACTTTAGAAAAGGGCAAGCCAATTCCATGAGGTCGGAACCCCCTTTTTTGGTTGGCCAACTGATTGGTAGCCACATACCCAAAAAGAGGGTGGCCTGCAGAGAAGGGGCAGGATTTAGTGGATATTTTCCATTAATTTTGATTATTTTATATTTCATCAAAGGCAATTTCCCAAGCCGACTGATAATTAATTAAGGATTAACTAAAGTTAATGAAATATTGCATTTAGCTAGAACTTAGCTAAACGTGGTTAATTATCGAATAATTTAAAGTCATTTTTGAGAACCCCTGGCTTTAAATTTGCTTAGCAGCAAGTGGCTGCTTAAATAAAAAAGGCTCACAAAGGCGTCTGAAATAACAAAGGGAGACAAAAAGGCTGAGAATAGACAGGGGATTGTAATTCATGTTTCCCCCTCTCAATCAACCCTTTCACCAAACACACACCATTAAAAATATGCAGGTGGGTGATCCAGTGGTTTCCAGCTGAGTTTTCAAACTACAGTAGTAATTTAAAATAAAAACAAAGATCTGGGGAGCACCGGAGGCACCAGCACTGGGGCTTCTTAATCCACTGTATTTGGTGGCAACACGAGAGAAAGAGAGTGCCTCATTAGAACAAAGACAGAAAGATTCAGAAATAGTTTTTACCCAATAGGAGCAACCATGCTAAATTCTGTTACAAATTAAGTTGACAGGTAATATCAGTGTTGAATGTGTAACATATATATTGTATGGGGGATTGTGTATGGCTGTTGTTTTTTAAATCGTAAGGTAAAAGTAAAGGTAAAGGTTCCCCCCGCACATGCGTGCTAGTCGTGTCCTACTCTAGAGGCGGTGCTCATCTCCCTATTCAAGTCGGAAGAGCCAGTGCTGTGCAAGTCCATGGCCATGTGGCCGGCATGGCTGCAAGGAAACACTGTGGGGCGTGGTGGCTCAGTGGACTAAGGCACCGAAATTGTAGACTGCAAAGTTGGCAGCTCAGCGGTTCGAATCCTGGGTGCCACGCGGCAGAGCGAGCTTCTGCTGATAACCCCAGCTCCTGCCAACCTAGCAGTTCGAAAGCATGTAAATGCAAGTAGATAAATACGTAAGAAGCAGGAAGGTAAAACAGTGTTTTAAATCGTTTTTATGTACTGGGTATGAATGCTGTCGGGTGAAAGACTGTAGGGCTGTGTGTGTATCTTTGTTTTTTTATGTCAGTTTTAAATGAGTACAAGTGATGTTCTGTGTGTGGGAATGTAGCAGTATGTGTATGGATGTTTTGTTCTTAAATGGTAGATTTTATGTCTTGGATTTTTATACTGGGGTGTGTGAATGAGCTGACTGGATGGAACTTTTTAATCTCGTTGTATTTATACAATGACAATAAATTCAATTCCAATTCTAATCCCAATCCCAATTCCAACAGGAACACATCCACATCAGAGGAACCCAAAGGTCAGCGTCGTCCCGACTGAGCAGAGCCTCGCTTGCCTTCTCCCTCTGGGTGGCCACTCTGAGGGAGGCCTGAAGGGTTTCTACCCGCAATCCGGCCTTCTCGGTAGCTGCCCCGGCATTAAGGGTACAAACTGCCCATGGAGATTAGGCTGGTGGAGTTTCTGCCGGCTTTTAGGAGAGCCTTAAAGACCTGGCTCTTCATGGAGAGTTTTGGTGATCGCTGAGTGTACGACTGTGTATTGTGTGTTAGTTGTATTGTCTTGCCCCAGCCCTTTTTCTTGCCGGATTTACATGATGTTGTATTAGTGTTTTGTTTATTGTGATTATTATTTTTTCTTTGTTTATTACGGGGGTTGTGTTTGGGCAAATTATTTTTCAATCTGTTGTACAGTCCCCCCCCTGCCGATTGCGGGGGTTAGGGACCCACCCCACCCGCGATGCATGCAAATCCGTGATATGTGGAAGCGGGTGGGTGGGGCCTGGGGGTGGGGGTGAGGCGATCGCATGCCTGTCCAAGGCTTCTTGGTGAGCACGGAGGGGCACAGAGCGACCCGATCACCCCCGCCGCCCCCCTGCGCGGCTCCGAGGCTTCTCGGGGGAGTGCTGGGGGGCGGCGCGGAGCAACCCGATCACCCCCCGCTGCCCCCCCCATGGCTCCGAGATGCAGGTACTGCAATCCTGTGATGTACTGGGACCACAGTACCTGAAGCGCGAAATGGCGGGGGTGACTGTATACCACCCAGAGTTCCCGAGGGAAAGTCAGGCACTTAATAAGTACAACAATAACTAACTAACGAACGAACGAACGAACGAACGAAAGAAAGAAAGAAAGAAAGAAAGAAAGAAAGAAAGAAAGAAAGAAAGAAAGAAAGAAAGAAAGAAAGAAAGAAAGAATCCTGGGGTTCCCCCACCCCCCACAACCCTTGCCTCCTGCGCCTACAGCGCAGACCAGAAAAAAGATCCTTGACAGGTAAGTATGTTCTATCTGGGCAAGATATAATTAAAAGATGGCATGATATCCCAAGGGCGGTCACATAAATGACAGGACAAATTTGTTTTCTGCTGCCCAGAGGGCAGGACTTAACGCCACCAGCTTTGCATCACAAGCAAAAAATAATAATATGTACTTTGTGTAAAAGAGTATTAAGGGAAGATTTATGGAGGAGTTTATCTTGGCAGCAGCTGTTCTTCCTGAAACCGATCAGACACGGGCCTTATCGGAAAAAAAATAAATAAATAAATAAATAAATAATAAAGGAAGCCAAGAGCACTGCTTCACGGCTGTCACACCTGAGAGTTCCAGAAGAAGGCAAGCCAAGAGAGAGGGCTGAAAGAATTTCCCTTGAACCTCCTCTTTGTTCCAAGGCTGTTGACCTTGGAAAGGGTTCACTATTCTATCCCCCCAGAGTTTATCAACTGCGTTTCTGAGCAACACAGGATTCTTGCGTTGGATTCGGGTTCCTGCATGCTGAGTCAACTCGGAGGCCATCGCCCTCCCTCGTGGAGTCCGGACGGTTTCATAACCTCAACGCGTCTCTGTTTTTGAGGTTAGATGTGGGCAACGGACGTGGTTGTGGAGCGTCTTCAGGTCCTTTTACAAAGACGGACTCAAGGGCTGCAGCCTCCGTGGCTGCCCGCCGCTTTCCGAGGGCTCTTTTGCCCCCTCGTTCCTGCCTTCGTTGCTCACGCCATTCCATTGCACAAATGTTCTTTCAGTCTTCCTGCATTTTGGCAATGGTGCTGGTTGGGGCCAAACGGCCCTTTATAAATATTGACAACAAGTACACAAACAAACCCTCTGTCTCTTTGTGTGCAAAATGTACCAGCAGCCCACAGTCCAGAGGAACCTTAAAGACAGGGACATTTATCATAGCGTAAGATTTAATGGGGGGCGGAAAGCAAACTCTAATCCACAAACTTTTATGCCACAAGAAATAAGTCACCCTTTGAGGGGTTTAGACTAACAGGCTAAAGCACAGCTGGGAAGAAAACCAACCCTGTGAAGGAAATAGCTCTGTCGCGTTAAAAGGCAATTTTCAAAACAAATGGTTTTTGCCTGCCGAATAATTTGTATCAAATAAATATTTAATGTTTGAACTTTTGCAGTCATCCTTTTCTTGGCAAAGCCCTAGTCTTGAAAATTTAGCTGCTTCATACTTGCAGCACTTCTTTAGACTATTAAATAATTTACTTTAAAAATAGTGTGTTAGAGATTCTCTCTCTCTCTTTCCCTCTCCCAGAACTAGAGCAAATATTGTTACTGAGACTCGTATATAACTTAGTTCCATCTGTGTGCATTTCAAATAAGCTTCGTCAATGTTTGTCTGCACAGATCGAAATGGCCGTTCAACAGTTTTTGTTGAATCCGGAACTTGGTGCCCTAATCCTGAGTGCAGGGGCTCTGGTTGGAAACCCCCATCCCCTTGTTTTTTACTTGTCACATCAAGAACTACAAGCGTAGGCCAGAGGCACCTTCAGACCTCCATCTGCAAGTAGATGCTTTTAGTTTTGACTGATCTCCATCCATCTTGATGCTGGCAAGCTGCTTATACTCAGCTACACATATTATTGTGAGATGGAGGCGCAGGTGATAATTGAGGAAGCGGGGATGGAGGGAGTCGAATCTCAAGGACACATTGGAGGTGTTTTCGGCAGCAGGGACCACACCATGCCAACACGCTGGCATGAGCTTAGAACCGTGGAATTGTTGAGCTGCAGGGGCCCCCAAGGGTCATCAAGACTGACCTGACATTGAAGCAGGGAATCTCCACCAGAAGCATCTCTGGCAGGTGTCTGTCTGAAAACCTTCAGTGAAGGAGATTCCACTCCTACCCGGAGGTGGTCCACCCCACTGTCAAACACCTCCTAAAGTCAAGAAAGTCTTCCCCATGTTGATCTGGAATTTGAGTCAAAAAGAAGTCCAGTAGCCATGACTCAACTTCCAGATAAACTCACCTGGATGACTGAGAATCTTCACAGACATATTTCCCCATGTTGAGTTCGAATCTCCATTCCTGCAGTTTGAATCCATGGCAGGTCTTGGAAACCTCCACATCCCAGACCTGTCTTGTAAAGAAAAATTATTTCAGCTGGGGAAAGATATAGCCCCACCTCCACCCCCACCCCAAAAAACCCACAACAGTTTCAGAGTTCTTCTGAGAATTGTCACAGCCATAGATCAAAGGCACTTCATGGCCATTCTCCCTCAGGATCCTGCTGGTAATTTTTGGAGGTGGATGTGGGAAGGGCCTCCCACTGTCGCCCTCCTCTGAGTCTGGTATGGATGCTGAGCAAAACATATTATAAAGGCATAGTCTGTTCCGTTCTGGCCCCCGCTTTGCAACTCCCCTCTCCCAGGATGCTCTCCAAGGTCTCTTTGGCCTGTTTATGCTGCACTTCTGCTTGGCATCAGGCTGGTTTTGCACCATTGCCCATTTCAGAGCCTGCTTATGTGTGTTGAGGCTTTAAAAAAGGACGCCAGGCCTT
Organism: Phrynocephalus forsythii; assembly: GCA_029282475.1. NCBI lineage: Eukaryota > Metazoa > Chordata > Lepidosauria > Squamata > Agamidae > Phrynocephalus > Phrynocephalus forsythii. Next base: position 130,907,421 of record JAPFRF010000005.1, on the reverse strand, counting down.
GTGTCTTCCAGTGGCCAACAGGGCAGCTTCTCACTCTTTGGCATTTCCAGACCAAACCCTAAGGCCAGGATGCCTTATGGCGCTTTTACACGACCCCTAAGATGTGCTGGCAACTTAAATTCAGACCAGAGATCTTGGAGGTTTGTTGCTCTTCCTGTGTTCCCACCCCTCCGCACTCCCTTGCTCCCTTGCCTCAGGGGAGGGAGAAAAAAAGGGAGAAAAGAATGCAGGCTCACCTCCGCTCTGCCGTTGACAGCAGCCCCGGGAAGCATTCCAGTCTCTTAAAGGGGCAGGGTGCAAAAAAAAAACAAAAAGACAAACAGAAGGTGAGGACAGCCCAGCACTCACTGCTTTCAATCCGCATCAGAAATTTTTCACCTTCGGAGACCAGGTACTTGGAAAATGCGCTGGGACGCACTTAGGTGGGTGTGGTCGTACTTAATTTTTTTAAAAGTCCGGAGCTGGTGGGAAAACAATTTTAAGCTCCAGATCTGGGAGCCCTTTGCCTCGGATTTTAGGGGTCGTGTAAAAGCGCCCTTAGCCCTTAGGAACTGCAGTGTGAGATCTCTCTCTCTCTCTCTCTCTCTCTCTCTCTCTCTCTCTCACACACACACACACACACACACACACACACACACACACACACACACACACACACACACACACACACACACACACACACATTCCTGTAATTCGCCATTTCACTGGAATTCCCTGTGCGCTTCCTCAGGAGAACACAAGTTGTTCTGTTCTTGCCTGTGTATTCCTTGTGTTTCTGGCACTGCGTCAAGAACTCCCTCAATCTGAGCATCTCCGTGGATTGTTTTCCTGCCACTGATACGCACATGAACATTTCCCCTCACAGGTTATTGTCCGCTGATGGATGGCCTGGCAACCCGGCAGCCAGATAGGGGCAGGATGAATTCTTCTGCTGAGAGATCATCGCTCAGGCTGTTCCAAAACAGTTGTAGTTATAACAACGCCTGTGTTTTGACACATCTCATCACACAGAGGCCACATCCACACAGAGGCAGGGGATGCGCCCCTAGGGCAGTCCATTGTGCAGTTCTCCGTGATTTATTTTGCTGACCTCAGCAGCTCAAGAAGCCCTGATCATCACATCGCCTGGACCTGGGATTTTTGCTGATTCCTCGCGAAAAAAGCCAGAATTCATAAGCCAAGACCAACTGTGGTTTAGGAACTGAGCCTATAGAGAAACCAGAACCCATGATTGTACATTTGGGGAACATGTTGAACCAGGTTTGGGCAGCTTTTATCCCCCAGGTTCCTTCAACCGGCAGCGCCCAACAGCGACAATGTACCTAGAAAGCCAAAGGCATTGCTAGCGCATGGTTACATGTCCAATAGGAGGTGTGCAAGTGAGGGACTTAAGAACATAAGAACATAAGAAGAGCCCTGCTGGATCAGGCCAAAGGCCCATCTAGTCCCACCTTCCTATATCTCACAGTGACCCCACCAAATGCATCTGGGAGTGCACGAGACTAGATCTCTGTCTCCTGATCCCACTCCCCTGCATCTGGCCCTTGAAGTACCCCGGTTTTAAGCCTGGAGATGACACATCTCCATCATGGTTTGTAACCTGGGATGGACTTTTCCTCCAGGAATCTGACCAATCCCCTTTGGAAGGCATCCAGGCCAGATGCCATCACCACCTCCTATGGCAGGGAGTTCCACAGACTAACAACACACTGGGTGAAAAAATATTTTCTGTTTTCTGTCCTTACTCTCCCTGCCCTCAATTTGGCCGACAGCAATGGGTCTTAAAGGGGTATTCTGCCTTCAGTCCCACTGACGTCCCTAATCAGAAGACGTGAGCACCAATATTGTTCTTACTATTATATTATAAATAAATTGGGAAATATATATTTTAAAGGGTTGGGGGAAGTTCCTAAACATTTGGTCATTCCCTTGAGACAACAGATTACAAGAGAAGAAGAGATGTGCTCTGGCACCAACATTTGGACCTGGAATTTGGAATTACACCCTTTCGGATTTGGAATTTTGAAAATTTGAAATGTCCAGTCATCCAGAACTCAGTTACGGTCAATATTATTGAGAGAAAGGCAGCTTATAAACAAATACAAATTGGAAGAACATATTTAAAATATTTCCTTGTGCCCTCCAACACCTTCCCAGGGACTATGCTAAACCAAAAGAGTGCACACCAACAAACACCAGTGCCCACGTTTTAGAGAATGGCTAGAATGATTTTCCCCAAGGAAGGAAAATGGAGTAAAGCAGATCCTTTCGCTTGCTGTCCAGGGCCAGTGCTTCGGGCTGCAACATTTCTGCTCTTCTTCTATGGAATCCCTCTTCTATCTAGAGTCCCCCCCTCCTGATGCCCTCTGTCATGTTATCTAAGCCCTGGTCACCTGCCTAAGGTGGCTGGCTGTCCCCCTACTAAGGACTGGTGTTTCACTCTCAAAACCTTGAAGGATGTAGACCACTTGATCCAGAATCCCCCACTTGTCTCTGCCCAGAGGAGCAGCAGCTACACCAATGGACATCTCCAGGGCCGAATCATGGAGTGGCCTTTATTGCCCCAGCACTTTTCCAAGCAGCTAGAAAGTGGAGCTTACATAAGAATATAAGAAGAGCCATGCTGGATCAGGCCAAAGGCCCATCTAGTCCAGCTTCCTGTATCTCACAGTGGCCCCACCAAATGCCTCTGGGAGCGCACAAGACTAGATCTCTGTCTCTTGATACCACCCCCTGCATCTGGCCCTTGAAGGACCCTGGTTTAAAAGCCTGGAGATGACACATCTCCATCATGGTTTGTCACCTGGGATGGACTTTTCCTCCAGGAATCTGTCCAATCCCCCTTTGAAGGCATCCAGGCCAGATGCCATCACCACATCCTGCGGCAGGGAGTTCCACAGACTAACACCATGCTCCGTGGAGGTGCCATGCCCTCAGGTGGTGCAGTGGAGATCCCTGGTATTTTTGCCTGTTCCACACCTTGCAACGTACCCTGAACTACTAGGCTGAAAGAATGGGCCACACATGGCACCCTTTTCATCTTTGCAGCATGCCCTGCTACCGCAGTTATTGCCCTCATGGTCTGTGACAAACAGGTCTTGCACATCCCCCAGAGCCTCTTAGATGCTGTGAGCTGTCCACCTGTATCCTGCCCTTGTGTGTTGTCCAATACCTGAGGCCAACATTTCCCAACAGTGTCCTGCCAGAGCGAGACTGGTGGTACAGTGATTAAATGCCTGTCCTGCAGCTAAAACTGCACTCACAACCAGGGGTTCAATTCCAGGTAGCCATCTCAAGGTTCACCCATCCTTCCATCTTTCCAAAATCAATAAAATGAGTACCCAGCTTGCAGGGTGGTGGCGGCGGCAATGTTTAGCCTGCGTAATAAAACTGGTACTGCCCAGAGAGTGCTGTAAGCACTATGGGGAGACATATAAATGGAATACTTTGCTTTTTGCTTTACTTTAGATAGGGATGTTTGGCACCTGGGCTGCTCCAGATGTCACATGTGAAATGTGCCACCTGCGTCCTGGCCAACGATTGCTGTACCAATCGCCTGACACCCCCCCCCCCAAATAAATCCAGAAGCCTCCTGCAGCTAAAGGTTGTTCAGCATGACAACTGGTTATGGGTTGCCAGTTCTGCCTCGGGAAACCAAGATTCTCTAACAGATGGAAGGGCCGATCATCTGGAGAGATTATCTCCCCTAGGGGGTGCAAGAAATGGACATAAAGTTTTCAACAAATCCAAACATTCATCAAATCATGTTGATTCTTCTAAAATGCATTGCTTCATATTTGTCCGATACAGTGGCACTGGTGAAAATGATGCAACAGATTTTTAGCCATTTTTTATTCATTACTTTGTTTATAATTTGGGGGTTAAATTTTGAGAGGCTTTTAAAATTTTGTTGGCTTTTTTCCCCTTTTTGGCTTTTTTGTGCCCTTTTTGGTGAGACATGTCTGTGAAGATTCTCTCAATCATCCGGGGGAGTTTATCTGGAAGTTGAGTCATGGCAACTGGACTTCTTTTTTTTTCTTGAGAAATTGAAACGTTTCACTGCTCATCCAAACAACTTTGAACTGCTGAACTCATTTGTCAGTTCATCAAAAACTATTTGTAGGGTTCTGACTTGCAGCTTGTCAACCTTGATGAAATATGAATCGTGACAAATTGCCATTTTGTGACCTTCAGTGCCGAGTCATCCGGGCAATTTTACGTGAGGAGGAGAACTTTTCTGGCATGCCACAAAGCTCCTGCAAGGTAGTCTGGTGGGGCCGCACTGCCCCAGAGCATAGAAAGAAGTGGTGGGGGTTGGTAGGATAAATGGGTGGATGCCGAAGGCACTTGGATGGAACTCCAACTTCAAGGACTATCCAGGAGGTCTCTTCCAACTCTATGATCCAGGAGGTCTCTTCCAACTCTATGATTCTATGATTCTATAATTCTGTGATTCTAGGAGGGCCTGGAATTCTCTTGATCCCAGATAGTGGCAAGCTGTCAGGGGCAAGGGGCGTTCAGGAGTTTCCCAGAGGAGGTGCGTGCCAGGTGGCTGTTGGCAGGCGCTTTCCGGTTTGAAAGGCGACTGTGGCACATGGGCAGACTTGTCCTCTGACCGGCAAACCCTTCCTGTGGCTTCATCTGATGATCAAGGGGCCACCTTGAGAATTTGATTTTGATTGATTTGATTTTGGTTTTCTTATTGTTTTTATTGTTTTATTGTGATGCTGTACCTTATTTGCTCTTTGTCATGTTCTCCTTTGTTGCACACTGCCCGAAGTTCCTTCTGGAAGACGGGCGGTATATAAGCACTAAACTAAACTAAATAAATAAATAAATCCCTTTAGTTGAATATAAATGAAAGCTATGGGCAGACGCATCAGACGAGAGATGGTCCCGAACTGCTGGTTTGGTGATTTGTGCCAGTGTGTTTTGCGGCAGAACCGGTTTTCAGCACTTCCCAGCCCCGCCTTCTCTAGCGGGATGCCCAATCAGAGGCTGTGGCCACTGGAGCGCTGCCTCTGAATGGGCGCCTGCTGGAGGAGGTGGAGCTAGGAAGCATCAAACATCTGTTCAGCCTTTAAACCAGGGGTCCTCAACCTAAGGCCCCGGGGCCGGATGCGGCCCCCCAAGGTCCTGAATCCGGCCCCTGGGACCAATTGCAACCCCCTCACCTACCCCCTGTTTTGTGAGCAAGCCAGCCTCCGCAGCTGCTTTTGGACTGTGGTCCGGCCCCCAGTGGTGTCTGGGTGGTGGTGGACCGGCCCGCTGTTTGAAAACTTTGAGGACCCCTGCTTTAAACGAACTGGCTCAAATCACTGAACTAGCAGTCTGTGCCCATCTCTACATCAGGCTAATTCGACTTCAGCCTGTCGTGTTTACCAGAATAGCTCTTGGTTACTGGAAAGGATAGCATGCCCTGCGCTTGAACTCTCCCATATCTAATCAAGTCCAACAAGCAAATAAACCAATCAATATTTTCATGTCTCTGAGATGAGGTCAGGAATTCCTCAGTGAAGGAGTGAAAGAAAAAGAACATGGCCTTTTGATTAAAAAAAAGAAAAAAGAAAAGAAAAGCGTACTAATGGTACAACTGGTGATAATATAGGAATCTCGGGGGCAGAACCAGACAAGATGGGAGCCTCAGATCAGAAGGCGATGAAACATTTTTGCTCTGAAGATGTGGTTCTTCAGTGCTGCCATATCTGGGAAGTCCACTTGCAGAAAAAGGCCCGGGCTTATCTCCCAATGAGCCCTCACCAAACTAAAGCCCGGGAATTGGTTTCTGGTGAAGGGGAAATGTTTCTTGATCTGTCCAACTGATCTCTTGTCTGTTAAAATAGCCTGCAAATTAGTCATAGAATCATTGACCTTTGTTTTGACCCTAAATGTGTGTCATGAAGGGAACTGGCTGGTGGTGGGTGCTCGTAGATTCGAGCACATCACCCCAGTCCTGGTCCGCCTGCATTGGCTACCCGTTGTTTTCCGGATCAGGTTCAAGGTCCTGGTCTTGGTTTTCAAGGCCCTGCTTGGGACCAGGATACCTGGCGGAGCGCATCTCCCTGAGGGCATCCGGATCCAGACCCACGAGAAGCCTTGAGTGGCCACACCCAGGCGCGGAAAGGAACGCGGGACCGCGCCTTCTCTGTGGTGGGGCCCTCGCTCTGGAACCATCTCCCTCCTGAGCTGCGCCTGCTGGAGTCCCTGCCCGCCTTTAAGAGGGCTCTGAAGACCTTCCTCTTCAAAGAAGCACATGGTGACCTTATTAGTTAGTTTCTTTTCTTTTCCTACCCCTAACCGTCTGCCGCCATCTTGCCCTCCGCTGCCCTTGCTTGGTGGCCTGCTATTTTTAGCTTTTATCTTTTTTAGCTTTTGTGTTGTTAGCCGCCCAGAGTTCCCGTTGGGAAGATGGAGCGGGATATAAGTATTTAAATAAATAAATAAATAAATAAACTTCTGCTTACTTGGAAGTCAGTGTCAGTTGGATTCTGCAAGCCTTGATCACAGGAACAGCTTCTCTGTTCAGGAAATAATTCTGGGTTTTTTTCCTGGAAAAACAACTAGTTACAAGGGCTCTCTCTCTCTCTCTCTCTCTCTCTCTCTCTCTCTGTGTGTGTGTGTGTGTTGTGTGTGTGTGTGTGTTGTGTTGTGTTGTGTTGTGTTGTTACAGTCGTGACCTGCTCTTCGTGACCCCATGTCCATGGAGCTTTCTTGGCAGGAATACTGGAACTGGAGTGGTTTGGCAGTTCCTACTCCAGACACCTACAGCACCTGGTATTCCCATCCAAGTACTAGCCAGGCCCGACCCTGCTTAGCTTCCGAAATCAGGTGAGGTCGGATGTACAATGGCTAATTCAGTAATTAAAGACTCTTCCCCTCATCTATGCAGGAACATGGATTTTACAGATGTATATTTCAATCAAGTTTTTTTTTTTTTTTTTTTTTAACCTACGGAGCAAAATCCAGCTGTTAGTGCCAACCACAGTAGACCCACTGCATGAAAAGATTGGTCATGTCAATAGTGATTTTTGCCAGTTGATCCCATAAGTCTGTTCTGCTTAGCCACTAGTGTGTGCCGGGTTTGCTGGCTGGGGGGGGGGTGTCACAAAACAGGACACAGGGTGAACCTTAGCTACAGAATCATAAAGTTTCTTCCTTCTGAAAGCAGGAGGGACATCAAGACAAGCACAATATAGGTCTAAAGAGTTTCTCACCAAAGAAGAATTAAGCAGTGGCTCTTTTTATACTTCTTAAGTGATAATTCCAAAATTTATTTATTTATTTTAAATACAGTCTGAATAGCAACTATTAAAGGAATGCATGATGGCAAAAAAAAAAGAAAATACAGTCTGAATAGCAACAGGAATGCATGATGGCATATAAACCGCAGTATGGCCTGAGCACATCCATTCTTGCCTGATTGCTAAGCAGGGTCAGCCCTGGTTAGTACTTGGATGGGAGACCACCAAGGAATACCAGGTGCTGTAGGCGCCTGGAGGAGGAACTGGCAAGCCACTCGAGTATTCCTGCCAGGAAAACTCCATGGACATGGGGTCACGAAGAGTCAGACATGACTGTAACGACACAACAACAACAACATGCAATACAAAGACAGCTTCTCTGTTCAGGAAATGTATTTATCATAGCACGTCTGTCTCCCTGACTCAGCAGCACAATTTTCTGGTTATTAATATGAGTCAGGGCTTATATTAATGTACACACATACCTCATATATATATATATAAATTCCCTTTACCCTCTTTTGTTCCACCCTTCTTTACTTCTTTTAGGTTGTCATCAACTGGCACATACACTCTTGATAACATATCCTAAGACATTGGTAAGAATAAAAGCTTTCATTTACTCATGATTCTGAACAGACTTAACATTCAGATGGTAGAAAAATGAACTGGTTACATGAGTGGGCCTGAACTGATTCATAGCTATATGACTAATACCTACATGAATGGAATACTACTCAGAAAAAGGTTATTAGGCAGAAGGGTGTGGCTTTTTTAAAAAAATCAGAGGCAGAGAGGAAACAATTGGTCACAAGTGGGTTGTTCAACCATCACCTCAGCCCAGAAAGATCCACCCTTGCCAAAACTCTTCAAGAGAGCAGAAAAAGTTGAAAATAATCCCAACAGCATCTTCAGTTAAAAACAGGACTGGTGGCCAAATATGAGAAAGACTTTCCAGGGAATGAACCTCAAATTCAGTCTATTCTTTAGTCTTACGTTTCGGGTCGGTTTGTGGCGGTTCGTGGTTCGTAGCCAACCACAAGCTATTACAAGCCACCATTTCCCAGGTCCGTGCCCATCTCTACCCACCTTCCAACCAACCAGCAACCCTTCATATATGTGAAGATGATTGTCATGTCAGGTCTTTTCCTTCTCTTTTCACAGCAAGACATCCCCGGCTCCTTCAACTGGTCTTTGTATGGCTTGGTTTTCCATCTCATTATCTTTGATGACTTTCTGGACACGTTCCAGCTTCTCGGCGTCCTTCTTTAATGGTGGTTCCCAGAGAGAGACTCAGCATTCTAACTGCTACCCCCTTTGATGCAGGCACAGCATCACTTTTAATGCCACCTAGAATCATAGGGTATTTTTACACGACCCCTAAACTCCGCAGCAAATGGCTGCCAGCTCCGGAGCTTACAATTGTTTCCCCACCAGCTCCGGAGATTGCAGGAAATTAAGTGCGACCACGCCCACCTAAGCGCGTCCCAGCGCACTTTTCTTGTACCTGCTCTAGGAGGGTGAAAATCCCCAGGTCCGGATTTAATCTGGTGAGTGCGGGGCTCTCCTCACTTCTGTGTTTTTTTTTTTTTTGCCTCCTGCCCCTTTAAGAGAAAGCCCATTCCGAAAAAAACCAGGCTTAGCATCGGGAGATTTGACCAACTACCGCCCGATTGCTAATGTTCCCTTTATGGGCAAGGTAATCGAGAGGGTGGCCGCGATCCGGCTTCAATCATTTTTGGAGGGAGAACACATCCTTGACCCATTCCAGTCCGTGTTCAGGCTGGGTCGGGGGACTGAGACAGTCTTGGTCGCTCTGCAAGATGACCTCCTCCAGGGGGCCGACAAGGGGTGCTCTTCCCTGTTGGTCCTCCTGGATTTGTCAGTGGCCTTTGATACCGTCGACCACGGTATCCTGCTGGACCGGCTTTCTGAGGTTGGGATCGGGGGCACTGTTCACAGCTGGCTCCGGTCCTTCCTCAGGGGCCGTCCCAAGCAGGTTCAGCATGGGGGTGAGCTGTCTGCCCCTTGGATACTCCCTTGTGGGGTCCCACAGGGGTCGTCTCTCTCTCCCATGCTGTTCAACATCTATATTAGGCCGCTGGCTGAGGTCATTAGGAGGCATGGAGTCTGCTGTCATCAGTATGCTGATGACACGCAGCTCTATGTCTCCTTTTCCACCACTGCAGATGAGGTTGTCCAGACCCTCGATCAGTGCCTGGGCGCGCTCATGGAATGGACCAGGGCTAACAGGCTCAAACTCAACCCCGACAAGACCGAGGTTATGTTTGGGGCTTCCCCATCTAGCTATGGAGGTCCTTTTCCCACCTTGGAGGGCGTTTCCCTCTGGACTTTGGACACCGTCCAGAATCTGGGCGTAGTCCTGGACCCGGCGCTCACCATGGAAGCCCAGGTGGCCGCTGAGTCCAGGGCTGCCTTTTTTCATCTCCATTGAATTGCCCAGAATCGTCCATACCTAGATGGGGATTCCCTCAGAACTGTGGTGCAAGCACTGGTGATCTCGAGACTGGACTACTGTAACGCGCTCTACATGGGGTTGCCCTTGACTCTCCTTCGGCGACTGCAGCGGGTTCAAAACGCGGCGGCCAGACTGATGGTGGGTGTGCATCGGTTCGACCACATCACCCCAGTTCTGGCCCGCCTGCATTGGCTGCCCGTTGCGGTCCGAATCAGATTCAAGGTCCTGGTTTTGATTTACAAAACCCTCCATGGCCTAGGACCTGACTACCTGACAGAGCGGATCGACCAGCGGTCAACATCGGCCCGTCCGACTAGGTTGTCGCGGGCGCACATGCTGCGTGTGGCCATGCCCAGGGAGGGTTGGAGAACATCCACCCGTACCCGAGCCTTCTCTGTGGCTGGCCCCACCATGTGGAATCATCTTCCAGCAGAAGTGCGCCTAGCAGAGTCCCTGCCAGCCTTCCGGAAGGCTCTGAAAACTCTCCTCTCCCGGGAGGCGTTTGGTTGACTTAATTAAAGTGTTTGTTTCCCCCCCTTCTTTTCTTCCTGCCCCGCCATCTGCAACTTTGGTTTTTATTGCTTTGTTATTTGGCTAATTCCGTGTTATTTTAATTGTTATTTTGTTATACCGTTTGTTGTAAACCGCCCGGAGTTCCTCTGGGAAGACAGGCAGTATATAAGCTTAATAATAAATAAATAAATAAATAAATAAATAAATAAATAAATAAATAAATGTTCTGTAACTTGGTCCAGAGGTCTTGGAGGTGACACCCATAGGCCATGGAATCAATGAACCCTATGATGAGGGGGCTTTGAATATCTTCTTCTCCCTGGGACTGGCAGTTCTTCAGAGAACATAACATAAGAACATAAGAACAGCCCTGCTGGATCAGGCCAAAGGCCCATCTAGTCCAACTTCCTGTATCTCACAGTGGCCCCACCAGATGCATTTGGGAGCTCATCAGACTAGATATCTGTCTCCTGATACCACTCCCCTGCCTCTGGCCCTTGAAGTACCCCGGTTTTAAGCCAGGAGATGACACATCTCCATCATGGTTAGTAGTAACCTGTGATGGACTTTTTCTCCAGGAATCTGTCCAATCCCCTTTTGAAGGCATCCAGGCCAGTTGCCATCACCACCTCCTGTGGCAGGGAGTTCCACACAAATCATCTCCCAGAGTACAAACCCAAATTCCACTTTCCTTCTGTTCTACAAAAGGGCCTCCCCATTGACATCGTTTGCATTTTGCTTTCTTGTGACTACTGAGGGTTTATGAGATTGTTCCAGAATAATCAGCGTATTTTCCCCTCTAGGAAAACCTCATAAAAACTTGGCAACAGATACACAACTAGTATAAATATCCTCGATAGCTTGTGGGAGATATCATGTTTTTTAAAAAAAATAACTTTCTCAACCCCCAACCCTAGATTCTCAGAGCCTCTGTCCCTGCCCTTCCAACCAGTACAGGAAAGCTGGCTTTCCCAATGGAAGGATCCGGAGGGAAAAGCAGAGAGAAGAAAAATAAAAGGAAAGTAACACTGGAAGAGGATTAGCAGTGTGATGCGGCAGCCAGGGAAGCCAACGCAATTCTTGGTTGCATCAACAGAAGCATAGTGTCTAGATCAAGGGAAGTGATAGTACCACTCTATTCTGCTCTGGTCAGACCCCACCTGGAGCACTGTGTCCAGTTCTGTGCACCTCAGTTTAAAAAGGATGTTGACAACCTCGAGCGGGTGCAGAGGAGGGCGATCAGGATGGTTGAGGGTCTGGAGGAAATGTCTTATGAGGACTGGCTTAGGGAGCTGGGAGTGTTTAGCTTTACAAAAAGAAGGCTGAGAGGGGATATGATGGCCATGTTTAAATATTTGAAAGGATGTCCTAATATGAAGAGGGAACAGGTTTGTTTTCCATGGCTTCAGAGGCTAGGACTCGGGGCAATGGTTTCAAACTACAGGAAAAGAATGTGCTGCCACCAAGGAGGGTGGTGGAGTCTCCTTCTTTGGAGGTTTTTAAGCAGAGGCTGGATGGCCACCTGTCGAGGGTACTGTGATGGGGGTTCGTGCATGGCAGGGGGTTGGACTGGAGGGCCCTTGAGGTCTCTTCCAACTCTAGGATTTTATGATTCTATGATTCAACTCTGCATCTTCTCTTCATTGAGGACCATTATTACCTGCTGGCAGGCTGAAACAGAGCACAGGGCAGAGGAAGAAAGGCTCAGGCAGCTGAGACTCCTTAGTGGTGTTGCCATCACAGGACCAAGCCTTTTCCAACAAATCAGTGTCTGGAGCCAGGGAGGATCTGAGCGAACACGAGCGAAAGAGGAATTTCTTCCCGTAGACCTCAGTCTCGCCTTGCTTTCGCTCAACAAAGGCTTGGCTTCACGGGTCTCTGCAGAGAAGATCAGCCCTTGGAAAAGGCATTCTTTGGACTACAGTGCCCAGAATCCTGCCAGTGTTGGCTGTGGCTTCTGGAGGCTGTGTCGAAAGCAGAACTATCTCCCATTCCATCCTGAGTATTGCTCTGCGAGGTCATCCCGCCTGGAAGTAGTTAGAGGGAAAGAAAACCAAGAGAGGGAGAGAGGGAAGGACAAACGTCACCCCCAGTTTCTCTCCTACCCCCCAGTTCTGGGATGCAGACAGGCCGTGGCCTTGGAGGGTCTCTATTGTTAAGGGTCATGGCCGTTCACAGGTCTTTCATCCTTCCGAGGTTGGTAAAATGAGTACCCAGCTTGCTGGGGCGGGGGGCAAACTGTAGTCTGCATACTGTAATTCAAGCCTGCCCAACAGGTAGCCCGCAGGCTACCGGTAGCCCGCGATGGGTTCAAAAGCAGCCCCTGGCCATGAATAAAAAAGTGAGGGGATAAGTTCTCCACCCCTCCCGCCCCCATCCCAGGGACCACCACTTCTCCAGCAAAGTTCTGCGTCTTCCAGCCCACTGTCTCAGCCAAGTCGGGCAGTTCAAGGGCCATGGAGCAGTCCCCTGCTCGAGCCGGGAACAAGGGAGGCATAAGAACATAAGAACATAAGAAGAGCCATGCTGGATCAGGCCAAAGGCCCATCTAGTCCAGCTTCCTGTATCTCACAGCGGCCCCACCAGATGCGTTTGGGAGCGCATGAGACTAGATATCTGTCTCCTGATACCACTCCCCTGCATCTGGCCCTTGAAGTACCCTGGTTTAAAGCCTAGAGATTACACATCTCCATCATGGTTTGTAACCCGTGATGGACTTTTCCTCTAGGAATCTGTCCAATCCCCTTTTGAAGGCATCCAGGCCAGATGCCATCACCACATCCTGTGGCAGGGAGTTCCATAGACTTACAACGCGCTGGGTGAAAAAATATTTTCTTTTGTCAGTTTTTACTCTCCCAGCACTCAATTTGAGTGTATGTCCCCTAGTTCTGGTATTTTGAGAGAGGGAGAAGAGCTTCCCTCTATCCATTTTACTCATACCCTGCATTATTTTGTATGTCTCAATTATATCCCCCTCAAGCGCCTTTTTCCAGACTGAAGAGGCCCAATTGTTTTAGCCTTTCTTCATAAGGGAGGTGCCCCAGCCCAGTAATCATTTTAGTCGCTCTCTTCTGCACCTTTTCCAGTTCCACTATGTCTTTCTTGAGATGCGGTGACCAGAATTGTACACAATACTCCAGGTGGGGCCTTACTATTGTTTTGTATAACGGCATTATAATGTTGGCTGTTTTATTTTCAATCCCCTTTTTGATAATCCCTAGCATGGAATTGGCCTTCTTCACTGCTGCCACACATTGGGGAGACACCTTCATGGAGCTGTCCACCAACACACCAAGATCTCTTTCCTGATCCGTCACGGATAACTCAGAGCCCATGAGTTGATAGATGAAGTTTGGATTTTTGCCCCAATATGCATTACTTTACATTTGGTTACATTAAAACGCATTTGCCATTTCTCAGCCCACTCCCCCAGTTTGGAGAGATCCTTCTGGAGCTCTTCACAATCTTCTCTGGTTTTTACCACATGGAAAAGTTTTGTGTCATCTGCAAACTTGGCCACCACACTGTTTATCCCTGTCTCCAGGTCATTTATGAACAGATTGAAAAGCACCGGTCCCAGGACCGAGCCCTGGGGCACACCGCTTTTCACTTCTCTCCATTGTGAAAATTTCCCATTGACACCTACTCTTTGTTTCCGGGATCTCAACCAGTTCTCAATCCACAAGAGGACCTGCCCTCTTATCCCCTGACTATGCAATTTTCTCAGCAGCCTTTGGTGAGGGACTGTGTCAAAAGCCTTTTGAAAATCCAGATAGACTATATCCACCGGTTCACCCAAATCCACGTGCCTGTTGACCTTTTCAAAAATTCTAAGAGGTTTGTAAGACAAGATTTACCCTTACAGAAGCCATGCTGATTTTCTCTCAGCAAGGTTTGTTCTTTTATGTGTTTTAAGATTTTCTCTTGGATGAGGCCTTCCACCATCTTCCTGGGACAGATGTAAGGCTAACCGGCCTGTAGTTTCCTGGGTCCCCCTCCTTCCTTTTTAAAAATTGGTGTGACATCCGCTATCCTCCAGTCCTCCGGCACTGTGGCCGTTTGAAGAGACAAGTTGCATATTACCGTTAAGAGATCTGCAATTTCATTTCTCAGTTCCCTAATAACCCTTGGGTGGATGCCATCTGGGCCCGGTGACTTGTTAATCCTCAATTTATCAATTAGTCCTAAAACCTCCTCTCTTTTAACCTGTATTTGATTTAATTCTTTAGTCAAGAGGGGCGGCTCAGGCAGCGGAATCCGCTCAAGGTCCTCTGTCGTGAAGACAGACGCAAAGAACTCGTTCAATTTCTCTGCAATGTCCAAGTCCTCCTTAACCTCCCCTTTTCCTCTCTCACCATCCAGAGGCCCAATTGGTTCTCTGGCAGGTTTTCTACTTCTAACATATTTAAAGAAGCTTTTATTATTACCCTTTATATTGCTAGCCATGCGTTCCTCAAAGTCTTTCTTTGCCTCCCTTATCATCTTTTTACATTTCTTTTGCCAGAGTTTGTGTTCCTTTTTATTTTCCTCATTTGGGAGGATTTCCATTTACAGAAGGACCTCTCCTTGTGCTTTAGAGCCTCTCTAACTCCACTCGTTAACCATGCCGGTGTCCTCTTGGACTTAAATGAGCTCTTCTTTCTTTGTGGTATGCACTTGTGCTGGGCCTCTATTATTGTTGTTTTAAACAGGCTCCATGCACTCTGAAGAGATTGGATTCTTCTAACCCTCCCCTTCAGTTTCTCTCTAACTAGTTTCCTCATCTGAGGGAAGTTTGCCCTTCGAAAATCAAGGGTTTTTATGTCTGATTTGGTTGACACTCTTCCTCCGACATGCATGGCAAAGGTAATTGCAGCATGGTCACTGTTCCCCAGAGGCTCAGTGACATTCACATCCCTGACGAGGTCCTGAGTATCACACAATATTAGATCTAGAGTTGCCTGTTCTCGGGTGGGCTCCATGACAAGTTGCTCTAAGGCACAGTCATTCAGCAAGTCGAGAAACCCAGTTTCTCTTTCTTGCCCGGAGCTCGCATTGGCCCAGTCAATGTGGGGATAATTAAAGTCCCCCATGATTACTATCCTATCCCTCTTAGCCACCTCCATGATTTCTCTCCTCATTTCAAGGTCCCCCTCAAGTTTTTGATCTGGTGGACGATAGAATACTCCAACTATCACATCACTCCTGGGACCTGGTAGTTTAACCCACAGTGATTCTATGGCGGAGTCAGACCCTCTGTCAATCTCCATTCTGCTGGATTTTATGCCTTCTTTGACATAGATGGCCACTCCTCCTCCAACCCGCCCCTCTCTATCCCTTCTATAGAGTTTATAGCCTGGGATTGCTGTGTCCCACTGGTTCTCCACATTCCACCAGGTTTCTGTTATGGCTATTATATCAATGTTATCCCTAGCTGCCAGATGTTCAAGTTCTCCCATCTTTGCTCGGAGGCTTCGAGCATTGGCGTAGAAGCACTTGTACAGTGGGTCCCGCAACAGCTGCTGCCTTGTTCTTCTCCCCCCACAGCTTTTATTTTCAGTAGACGAACTGTCACATTCCACTATTCTGCCAGTGTTAATACTTGCTATGTCATCTCTATGTGATTCTCTACCCTCTCCAACCTCATTCCCGAGGATGAGGTGTTCAACCGGATGCCACACAGCTCCTGTCGGCTTTCCCCAGTTATCAGTTTAAAAGCTGCTCTGCTGCCTTTTTGAGGTTGAGTGCCAGCAATCTGGTCCCATCATGATTCAAGTGCAACCCATCCCTCCTGAAGAGGTTTGGCTTGTCCCAAAATGTTCTCCAGTTCCTGACAAATCTAAAGCCCTCCTCTCGACACCATCGCCTCATCCACGCATTGAGGCTTCTGAGTTCTGCCTGCCTGGCGGGACCTGCACGGGGAACAGGTAGCACTTCTGAAAATGCTACCTTGGAAGCCCGGGACTTCAATCTTCTACCTAGCAACCTGAATTTGGCTTCCAAGACTGACCGCTTGGCCTTCCCGACATCATTGGTACCGACGTGTACCATGACCACTGGCTCCTTCCCAGTTCTCTCTAACAAGCTATCTATATTTCTGGTGATGTCTGCAACCTTTGCACCCGGCAGGCAAGTGACCATCCGGTTATCATGCTCCTCACAAATCCATCCCTCCGTATTTCTAATGATAGAATCCCCTAGCACAATGAGCTTCTCTCCTGCAGCCTGCTCATCAACATGTACCTGATCTTGTATCTCATCAATAGTGATGAGGGAGAGATCCTCCGGCGGAACCACTTCTTCCTCTATGTGTGCCTCATGAGGTGTGCTGAGGGAAAGAGCTTCAAATTGATTGTGCAAGATGAGACTCTCTGAGCGATGCCTTGGCCTTCTACTCCTTTGAGTCACATTCCTCCACCCATCCACCTCCTGAGTTGGGGGAGTGACTTCCTCCTCTGAAGTGTGCCCTGTCTCTTCTTGGACCTGGATAGTCTCTTCCGCTCTGTCCAGGAACTGCTCAAGCTCCTTAATATGTTGCTGGTCCACTATGCGAGCCTCTAGCTGCTGGACCTTCTCTTCCAATAGCGCTACCAGCTTGCACTTGCAGCAGATGTAGTTCTGCACACGCTCTGTCAAGATAACAAACATGGCACAAGTACTGCAGGTAACTACAGCTGCTCCCTGCAACTCCATTTTAACTATTACAATAAAATGTATTCAAGGTCTCAAAAATGTAAACTTGCACTTTTTTTTTAAATCTAGTAAGACTCTTTACTTCTTTTATTGTTTAGTCAAAATCTAACAGTGTAGGGGCCGCTAAAGCACCTCTACTCCAACTACAAGCACGTCAGGAAGTGTAGGACCTCCTGAGGAGTTGCTTGGCTTGGGAACTCAATTAAACCCAGAATTTTTTTTATTTATTTTTTTTTTAGTTTGCACGCGCCGTAAGGCGCGTGCTGCTGGTAGCAGCTATTTAAAGCTAAAACTCCGCCCCTTGCTCCTGCAAAAAGAAGAAGCTAGCTCTGCCCTTTGTTCTGTGCTCCTCTGACCAGCTCCTTCCTCTCTGCTGCTCTGCCAGAAGAGGACTGAGAGGCTGCTGGTAGCAGCTATTTAAAGCTAAAACTCCGCCCCTTGCTCCTGCAAAAAGAAGAAGTTAGCTCTGCCCTTTGTTCGTGTGCTCCTCTGACCAGCTCCTTCCTCTCTGCTGCTCTGCCAGAAGAGCACTGAGAGACTGCTGGTAGCAGCTATTTAAAGCTAAAACTCCGCCCCTTGCTCCTGCAAAAAGAAGAAGTTAGCTCTGCCCTTTGTTCTGTGCTCCTCTGACCAGCTCCTTCCTCTCTGCTGCTCTGCCAGAAGAGGACTGAGAGACTGCTGGTAGCAGCTATTTAAAGCTAAAACTCCGCCCCTTGCTCCTGCAAAAAGAAGAAGCTAGCTCTGCCCTTTGTTCTGTGCTCCTCTGACCAGCTCCTTCCTCTCTGCTGCTCTGCCAGAAGAGGACTGAGAGGCTGCTGGTAGCAGCTATTTAAAGCTAAAACTCCGCCCCTTGCTCCTGCAAAAAGAAGAAGCTAGCTCTGCCCTTTGTTCTGTGCTCCTCTGACCAGCTCCTTCCTCTCTGCTGCTCTGCCAGAAGAGGACTGAGAGACTGCTGTTAGCAGCTATTTAAAGCTAAAACTCCGCCCCTTGCTCCTGCAAAAAGAAGAAGTTAGCTCTGCCCTTTGTTCTGTGCTCCTCTGACCAGCTCCTTCCTCTCTGCTGCTCTGCCAGAAGAGGACTGAGAGGCTGCTGGTAGCAGCTATTTAAAGCTAAAACTCCGCCCCTTGCTCCTGCAAAAAGAAGAAGTTAGCTCTGCCCTTTGGCCGTGTGCTCCTCTGACCAGCTCCTTCCTCTCTGCTGCTCTGCCAGAAGAGCACTGAGAGACTGCTGGTAGCAGCTATTTAAAGCTAAAACTCCGCCCCTTGCTCCTGCAAAAAGAAGAAGTTAGCTCTGCCCTTTGTTCTGTGCTCCTCTGACCAGCTCCTTCCTCTCTGCTGCTCTGCCAGAAGAGGACTGAGAGGCTGCTGGTAGCAGCTATTTAAAGCTAAAACTCCGCCCCTTACTGCTGCAAAAAGAAGAAGTTAGCTCTGCCCTTTGTTCTGTGCTCCTCTGACCAGCTCCTTCCTCTCTGCTGCTCTGCCAGAAGAGGACTGAGAGGCTGCTGGTAGCAGCTATTTAAAGCTAAAACTCCGCCCCTTGCTCCTGCAAAAAGAAGAAGTTAGCTCTGCCCTTTGTTCTGTGCTCCTCTGACCAGCTCCTTCCTCTCTGCTGCTCTGCCAGAAGAGGACTGAGAGGCTGCTGGTAGCAGCTATTTAAAGCTAAAACTCCGCCCCTTGCTCCTGCAAAAAGAAGAAGCTAGCTCTGCCCTTTGTTCTGTGCAAGGTCATGTGGGTTGCCCCTTGGAAGTGGTGATCTGTGAAAACATGCGCGAGCCCCCCCTTGCACCCACCCACACCAGCTGGAGCGGGTGCAAGGGAAGTGTGTGCATGGTCAGCCTTCCCCTAGGAATGCATTGAGATCTGTTCCCTCCAGAACGGGTTAATTGATTTCACGGCTCTACTTACAATTTTTTTTTTTTTTACTTATGAGCATATGTTAGGAACGGATAACATTCGTAAGTAGAGGATTTAGTGTAGTAGCCCTCAGGCACTTTGCACCAGAAAAAGTCGACCACGGCCTGTTCAAAGTCGGACAGCCCTGCTGTAATTAAATACTGTAAACTGCCCAGAGACTACTTGAAGTGGTATGAGGTGGTGTATAAGCAGAACACTTTGCTTTCTTTGTCTACAAAGGGACACAGATCCATATCCACAGGCCAGTAGAGACTCCTATAGGTCTTTGCATTTCACCTGGCATCCCCTATCTCCTTGGTATTTCTCACCAAAATTACTGTGTGGCCCAATGAAATGTCCAGCCCCACCGCTAAGTGGAAGAGGCTGTCTCCAAGGGCCACTGTTCGGGTGGCCACTGTGGCCACCCCCTTTCAGAACCACACACATTGCAGTGTTTCTGCCCAGACTGGCCACCGTAGAGGCACTGGTCAGCGCCTCTCCTCCCAGTTCCTTTGTTAGAAGCAACACAGAGCAGTCCCTGTCAGATGCACCCACAAATGGCCACTCAGAGGTCCTTCCTCTTCCTGAGCCTCTCCGTGCAAATGTGACCGACCACTTTCTGAGGCAGCTGAAGGGTTGGTTTCTTGGTCTTTGCCTCCCTCTCCTGGATCTGTTCAGAACGCCACGTTCTTCCCCCTAAGGCTGAGATTAACACCAGCAAGTGCGTTGAATAAAGTCGGAGAGGAAAACGTGTCACACCCAAGGAAAGATTTTCTCAACCTTTGAAGCTTTCCCCCACCCAGATCGCTCCGTTTTCATTCCTGGTGCAATATAAAAGAATGACAGGAAGAGGGGGAAACATTCCACTAGTTAAGGTTTCCCCGATGAGTCTGATCACCAAAAACAATATTTTTCTTCCAGCAGCAGTCAGATCCCTCCTCAAAGAATGAGGCAACAGGACAGGTGCAGAAGAGAGTGACTAAAATGATTACTGGGCTGGGGGACCTCCCTTATGAGGAAAGGCTAAAACATTTGGGGCTCTTTAAGGTGCCTGAGGGGGAATATGATTGAGACGTACAAAATAATGTAGGTCATGAGTAAAGTGGATAGAGGGACGCTCTTCTCCCTCTCACAAAATACCAGAAGTAGGGGACATCCACTCAAACTGAGGGCTGGGAGAGTGAGAACAGACAAAAAATATTTTTTTAACCCAACGCGTTGTTAGTCTGTGGAACTCCCTGCCACAGGATGTGGTGGTGACATCTGGCCTGGATGCCTCCGAAAGGGGATTGGACAGATTCCTGGAGGAAAAGTCCATCACAGGTTACAAACCATGATGGAGATGTGTAATCTCCAGGCTTAAAAACAGGGTACTTCAAGGGCCAGATGGAGGGGAGTGGAATCAGGAGACAGAGATCTAGGCTCGTGCGCTCCGAGAGACATTTGGTGGGGCCACTGTGGGATACCTGAAGCTGGACTAGATGGGCCTTTGGCCTGATCCAGCATGGCTCTTCTTATGTTCTTATGACCACCCAAGGTCACCAGGAGGACTGAGGAGAACCTGGGTTCAAATCCTTGCTTAGCCCTGAAGCTAACATTGGAATCCTTTAGGTCCACCATGGAAATGTGATAGGATCCTGGAATAATGGAGTTGGAAGGGGCCATCACCTCTACTATTCTAGTCAACACAGGAATAAAAAAATATCGGACAGATGGTTGTCCAAATTCCTCTTCAGTGCCTGCATTGTTGGAGCACTCACCAACTCTTCAGTTCTCTTGCTGTTCTTCTCTAACAGTTAGGAAGTTTTTCCTGATCTCCAGCTTACATCTGGATTCTTGTAGGTTGATTCCCTTGTGGCGTGCCCTGCCCACTGGGATGATCAAGTACAGACCCTACACCTAATCCTATGCAGGGCTACTTTTCAAGAATTTGAAAAAATGCTATCCTATGATCTCCCGTCAGTCCCCTTATCTCAAGGCTAAATGTGCCTAGTTCTTTCAGTCTTTCCTCATAAGAGTAGATGAGTCTCCAGCATCTGAGCATTCATGTTGCCAGCCTCTGAACCTGTTCCAGTTTAGTCAGCATCCTTCTTAAGGTGCAGTGGCCGGATCTTGACACAATGAATACACAATGGAGGTGAAGAATAGATTTAAAGAACTAGATTTGGTGGACAGAGCGCCCGAAAAACTATGGATGGAGGCTTGTAACATTGTACAGGAGGCAGCAAAGAAAACCATCCCAAAGAAAAGAAAATGCAAGAAAGCAAAGTGGTTGTCCAACGAGGCCCTACAAATAGCGGAGGAGAGAAGGGATGCAAAATGCAAGGGAAAAAGGGAAAGATACAGAAAATTGAATGCAGACTTGAATATTGAGGAGAGACAGGGTGGCCTTCTTGAACGAACAGTGCAAAGAAATAGAGGAAAACAAGAGAAAAGGAAAAACCAGAGATCTATTCAAGAAAATTGGAGATATTAAAGGGGCATTTCGTGCAAAGATGGATATGACAAAGGACAAAAATAGTAGGGACCTAACTGAATCAGAAGACATCAAGAAGAGATGGCAAGAATACACAGAGGAATTATATCAGAAAGATCGGGATGTTCCTAATAACCAAGATAGTGTAGTTGCTGACCTGGAGCCAGACATCCTGGAAAGTGAAGTCAAGTGGGCCTTAGAAAGCACTGCCAACAACAAGGCCAGTAGAGGTGATGGCATTCCAATTGAACTATTTAAAATCTTAACAGAGGATGCTGTAATGGTGCTACATGCAATATGCCAGCAAATTTGGAAAACTCAGCAGTAGCCAGAGGACTAGAAAAGATCAGTCTACATCCCAATCCCTAAGAAGGGCAACGCCAAAGAATGCTCCAACTATCATACAATTGCACTCATTTTACACGCTAGCAAGGATATGCTCAAAAGGGAGGCTTCAGCAGTATGTGGACAGAGAACTCCCAGAAGTGCAAGCTGGATTTTGAAGGGGCAGAGGAACTAGAGATCAAATTGCCAGCATGTTCTAGATTATGGAGAAAGCTAGAGAGTTCCAGAAAAACATCTACTTATGCTTCATCCACTATGCCAAAGCCTTTGACTGTGTGGACCACAACAAACTATGGCAAGTTCTTAAAGGAATGGGAGTGCCTGACCACCTTACCTGTCTCCTAAGAAATCTATATGTGGGACAAGCAGTAACAGTCAGAACTAGATATGGAACAACTGACTGGTTTAAAATTGGGAAATGAGTACAAGGCTATATACTATCACCTTGCCTATTTAACTTATATGCAGAGTACATCATGCAAAAGGCAGGACTGGATGAATCACAAGCTGTAATTAAGATTGCCGGAAGAAATATCAGCAACCTCAGATATGCAGATGATACTACTCTGATAGCAGAAAGTGAGGAGGAATTAAAGAACCTCTTAATGAGGGTGAAATAGGAGAGTGAAAAAAATGGGCTGATGCTCAACATCAAGAAAACTAAGATCATGGGCACCGGTCCCATTGTTGAATTTAAAATAATATTAGAATTTTATCTCAGTCAGGCTAGCCCTGCTGAAGTTTGCTGGATCCCAAAGAACCCAATGAAGCATCCAACGCGAGAGAAATCCGAGAAAATACTGTGTTTATTGGACCCAATAAAGACAGCAGGTGGACACAAGCCAAGACCCGGGCAAAGATGTCCGACCCCGAGCACATGGAAACCCCAACTTTTATTTTTTTTTTTTAAATATGTTTTTATTAGAAAATTTTAGTATACAAAAAAAAAAATTCAAGTTCAAAGCATTAGCAATATAAAATCATTCTACCACTAAAATTTGGCTTCCCTCTGTTCTTCCCGTGGTTTTAGCGTTATTCATCTCCTAGCCTTCCTTTCAGACAAACCCCTTTATATACTTATAAAAAGATTTGAAAAATAAGTAGTAATCCTTCGAGCTCTATCCTAATCCGGTAAGAGCCTTTAATTCCTTGCAATGAATCTCCATGTAGTTCTTAAATTTTTGCCAATCTTTTTGGAACCTCTGGTTGTCTTGATCCCTCAGTCTGCACGTCAGTCTGGCCATCTCTGCGAAATCCAATATTTTCGCCCTCCATTCATCCAAAGATGGTATATACGTTGTCTTCCAATTCTGTGCCAGGAGCATTCGTGCCGCAAAACCCCAACTTTTATTGGTTTCTCCCCCCCTCCCTTCCCTGGGTGGCGCCTGTCCAGGGATTGGCTGAAGGATGTTTCAAATAGTCCAATCAAGGTGGTCCAGGGGTTGGCCAGAGGTGGTCCTGGGCGGTCTCTGGCAGGCTGGAGTCGGATGCCCATGCAGGTGTTAATGAGTCCAAGTGTTCTTTGATAGGGCCATCCGGATACCACAATGGGAAGGGGAAGCGATGTATTGTCCTTTGGGTGTGAGCAAACTGAAAGAATCAGAAAATCAATAGAGGGTTGGAGGAGATTAATGTCAAAGTCAATGGAAAACAGGAAAAACTGGTGGGATTATCCAAAGGTGTCTGGGCAGTTTTTTGTGGGTGCAGAAATGTGACAATGGAAAGCTCCCCCAGGCGGTGATAACATCTGGGTCTACGTGACAAGGAACCCAGGAAACAGCTGTGTGTGTACGTGCTGAGAACTCTGGAAACGATGGATTCTTCTAGATGATGCTGCCAGCCTCACAAAGTCGCCATGATGATCCTTCTTCTTTGTGCCATAACCCCCATTGCCCCAGATGGTAGAGTGTAGAAGTCAGAGAGTAGGACAGGCACATGTTTCAAGTACGCCCAGGGTAGATGGGGTGGGAAGAGAAAGAAGGATAGAGGAAGAAAAGTGGAAGAGAGGGAAAGAAATAAAGAGAGGGGGAGGGGGCATCCCTGGAGTCAGGAGTCTGGGGTCTCTGTTAGGCAGGGGCAGTGGAACCAGGTCTTAGATGTTAAGGAAGTCCCTGATCCTTGAGAATGATGGTTGGCAATCATTCTCTCTGCCAGCCAGAGCAGGGAGTAAATAATCCCTCAATTCAGGATCTGTTATGCCTGAATTGTGTCTCTGGCTGAGGCTTTTAAGGTTGGGAGAATGGAGGAAAAGGAGCAGAAGAAGGGCTAAAGAAAAAGGGCAGGAAAGGGTTAAGAAAAGGCAGGAAAGAGTTAAATGACAAGGTTGGGGAATTGGGGGGAAAGAGCAGAAGACGGGTTAAAGAAGAGGGGCATGAAAGGGTTAATAAAGGCAGGAAAGGGTTAAATGGAACCTCAGCTAGGGACTTGCCTGTTTGATCAATTTTGGAAAAGGGTATTGGTCTACCTCCATAGGAAAGCATTGAGACGGAGAGGCTCCCATAGGAAGACATTGAAACAGGAGAAAAGGGGCGGGGGGCAGTCTCCTCTCATAGAGGTATATGGCCGAGGAAAGGCATGAATTCCCTGGAACGCAGTCCCGGGTAGAGAGTGGTGAGAAGAGCCGGTTGCTCCGGCTACGCCTCCCCGAGTTTGGGTTGCTGTGAGCCGGGTAGGGTGAGTGGATTTCTACCGCTAGGCTGCCTACAGGCTTAGCCGCTTCTCTGGTTCCCAAAAGCGGCCAGAGTTTTCAAATTTGCCTGGGGAAAGCGTTTCGTTTCTTTTAGAGGGGGGGTGGTCTACTATGCCAATTCAAAGGAATAAGGGTTCCCCGCTGCGCCCCCGTCTGGCCGTAATTAATTTGACAGTGATTGATTAGACGGGAGCGCTGACTGGTTAAAGCACACAGGAGAGCTTATCTTCACTCCCCTGCTGTTTTATGGAGTCTCCGTGTTAATAGACTGCCAGTAAACTGCTAATTTGAGGCTTCCGCTGCCGAATTCTCGGCTCGCAAGGCTTCTCGGTCGGCAGCAAGAAGCGGCTTGTATTTCTCCCGGTATCTCGGGAACGGTTTGGAGTTTTTGAATGCAAAAAAGAGTGTAGTGCTTGCGATGGTGTGAGGGCCATTTGGGCGGTTCCGAAGGGTCTCGGAACCACTCCAGTTATTTACAAATTTTGGTTTTCCATCATGACTTCACACCATCACCTCCTGGCAAGCAGAAGAGGAAGAAATGGAGACAGTGACAGAATTTATTTTCTTGGGCTCCTTGATCACTGCAGATGGTGACTGTAGCAATGAAATTAAAAGACGCCTACTTGGGAGGAAAGTGATGGCAAACCTAGATAGCATCTTAAAGAGCAGAGACATCACTTTGCCAACAAAGGTCAGGACAGTCAAAGCTATGGTTTTTCCAGTAGTGATGTATGGAAGTGAGAGTTGGACTATAAAGAAGGCTGATAGCTGCAGAATTGACGCTTTTGAGCTGTGGTGCTGGAGGAGAGTCTTGAGAGTCCCCTGGACTGCAAGGAGATCAAACCTATCCATCCTGAAAAAATCAACCCCGAATGTTCACTGGAAGGACAGATTTTGAAGCTGAGGCTCCAGTACTTTGGCCACCTCGTGAGGAGAGAGGACTCCCTGGAAAAGTCCCTGATATTGGGAAAGATTGAAGGCAAAAGGAAAAGGGGACGGCAGAGAATGAGATGTTTGGACGGCATCATTGATGCAACCAACATGGATTTAACCAAACTCTGGGAGGCAGTGGAAGACAGGAAGGCCTGTCGTGGTCTGGCCCATTGGGTCACGAAGAGTTGGACATGACTGAACAACATGATCAGCCTTGAAACATTTGCTCTTGACAAATCTGTGTTGGCTTTTATCTATTACTGCATAGATTTCACAGTGCTTCCAGAGTGACCACTTTACAGTTTGGTCCAGATTTCCTCCTTTTTGCTTTTTTGAAGATAGGGACAGTGTTAGCACTCTTCCAATTATCCAACACTTCATCCCATCCTCCATGATTTCAAGAAAATAATAAACAGAGGTGCTGATATCTGTTTCGTTATCCTTGGATGCACGATATTGAGTCATGTTCACCCTCTCGAACTAAGACTTCCAGTTCTTCTTATTTGTTATCCATACTCCTGGCATTCATATATAGACACCAGAGACTGCGATTTGTGGCCTGTTTTCCTTCATACATGTTTATGAAAACTATGAATGGGTCCCTTAAGAGGGCCTCAGCCTGTTCCTCTTTCTCTGACTATCTTGAACCCTGAGTTTGCTTCTATCTCCCCTTTCCAATTAAGTTTATAGCCCTCCTGATGAAATTATTCATCCTTCGGCCAAACACATTTCTTCTACTGCTTGTCAGGTACAAGCCATCTCTACTTAGTAGTCCATCTTCCAGGAAGCCTCGCCCAGGGTCCCAAAAACCCAATTCCTCATGACTGCACCACCTTCATTGTCAGCTATTCACATGGAGTCCTGTCCCCCAATTTCAGTTCTTCTTCCGAGTCCTGGTAGGAAGGACAAGAAGACGATCCAGGCCCCCAAAGTCCTTGGGTTGCGTTCCCAGAGCCTTCAAAGTCTGTTGGGATTTCTTTGCTGCTCCACTTGTCTGTGTCCTTTGCTCCCATGTGATAAGAAGAAAGGAACGCACATCTGTGGATTCTATGACCGATGGCAATTCTTCTGTCATGTCACTAATCCATCCTCCAGGGAGACAGCAGACTTTCTATGCAACAGGCAAGGCATTCAGAAATGACACAAGAAGAGCTCTTTTGTCTCTGTCCCCTTGAGAATAGCTTAGCACTGCAGAGCCAACTGGTTAGCTCTCTGAGGGCGTTTATACACGACCCCTAAGCTCCGCTGCAAATGGTTGCAAGCTCCGGAGCTTAAAAATGTTTCCCCACCAGCTCCGGAGTTTGCAGAAAATTAAGTGCGACCCCGCCCACTTTAGCGTGACCTAGCGCAATTTTCTTGTACCTTCTCTTTGGAGGTGAAAAATCTTTGATGCGGTGCAAGGATAGTGAGTGCGGGGCTCTCCTCGCTTCTGTTTGCTGCTTTTTGGCTCCCGCCCCTTTAAGAGCTACTTTTACAGAGACGAGGGGGTTGGACTTGATGGCCTTACAGAGATGAGAGGCAGAACGAGGTGAGCGGCAGGCTTTTCTTTCTCTTTTTCTCCCTCCCTCAGGCAGCCAGCAACCAGGAAGTGCGGAGGGGGGTGGGGACAGAGGAAGAGCGACAAACCCCTAAGATCTCTGGTCCGAATTTAAGTGGCCAGCAGATCTTAGGGGTCATGTAAAAAGGCCCTGAGTTGGAATGCCTGAGCCGGGGAGGGGGGTTGTTGAGTTCGAGTCCCGGGAGAAGTTTCCCCGGAGAGGAACCAGCCGGTGCATCTTTAGGCAAGGTGCCCCTTTGGTCCCAAAGCATGCTGTGAAGAAGGGAATGGAGAAGCAGATCTGACTGAGCCTTCGCCACCTTGCAAACGCTGTCGCTGAGCAAAACGGCACCAGATGCTAGTGATGATGAATTCCTCAACACTTTCTCCCCACCAGGCGCTACTCAGTCCATCTTAATGACATTTGGGAGTGACACATCAAAGATGTAAAGGCCTCCCTTGCCTCTGTCCCCTCTTCTTGAGCTCTTGTAACAAGAAGGAACAGAAATGAATGATGATCATGGAAATGGCATCTGGGTTTGAGGGGGCCGTTGTAGCCGCCTGGATGGAGAAGGATCAGCCCAGACGGAACCTGTTGGGAGCTCCCCCAAAGAGACCCCGGGTTTGATTGATGCTCCCTTCCTCTCTGCATGGAATGGTGACCCATTTATTTGAGTTCCTGGGAGGAGAGGGAATTCCCCACAGAGAGGAGGAGGAGGAGGAGAAGCAGAGGCAGCAGGTGCTCCATTATCCAAACGGCTTGCCAGGGGGTCTCCTCCAGACGTTAGCAACCAATTACCTGCAAGGCTCTAACAAGAAAGATGCCTGGCTGGCCGGGATCTTATGTTCTTTTTTCAAGAGGGATGGATAGGTCTTCAAGCAGAGCTGAAGGTGTCCAGCGTCCTTTGGGGTCCCATGGCCAGCAGTGTCTACAGGCCCCCAGGGCTGAGCACCAGAGGTATTGGGCCAACAGTCTGGCCTGAGTCCTGGCATCTTTCTCAGGAATTAAGCACCAGGGCTGTATGGGAAGTCTCCAGAGAGATGAGATTCCTTCCGACCCATCTCCAGATGATAATTGAAGTTGATCTGATAGAGAGGTTGCATTCCTTTGGGGAGGGGGTATCCTTTCTGCTCTTCCCCCTCTCCCTCTTGATAAGTATGCTGGGAGCTTTTCGCATCACCTGCATCTCCCGTTAAGTTGGGGAACTCATCGCCATAAGATTTGCCAACTTGGAAGGCTCTGGAAGCAGATTTGAGAAATCCACAGGCCTCCATCCCATTGCTGGCCCCATTGAAACAATGGCCAGATGTTGACGCAGGATGTATAGGCATCATTTGGATTCCATAGGTGAACTCTACTTGGGAGTAACTATTGGATTCAAGACACAGAGGTGAGGGCCCTCATGGGCCACACGCCTGGATGGCTATATGAGACACACACATCTGGATTCCCCTGGAATTCACAAAGGCTCTCACTGAGGTTGCATTAAAAGCCTACAAGACTCAAAGAAGGCATGGACTGGGCAGTATCTCCCTGACTGGCTACTGGCCATGAGGGCTTAACAGGATGTCTGCCTTCAGAGCCAGGATGCCAGCAAAGTGATGTGGCAAAAGACAGAGAGGAAGGGGGGAAGGGTCACTCTGGCCCTGCATCCCATAAACTGTTGACTGGCCACTGTGGGAAGAGAGTCCCATAAAAGAGTGAGGCCTTTCCTCCCCTGTGTTGCATTTGTGCCGACAACTGATGTGCATGTGAAAAACAAAAAAAGCAAAGCAAAGTGTTCTGCTTATATACCACCCCATACCACTACAAGTCATCTCTGGGCAGTATACAATTTTAATTACAGTGTGCAGGCTACACATTGCCCCCAGCAAGCTGGGGACTCATTTTACCGACCTCGGAAGGATGGAAGGCTGAGCGAACCTTGAGCCTGCTACCAGGGATTGAACCCAGGTCGTGAGCACAGTTTTACCTGCAGGACAGGCATTTAACCACTGCGCCACGAGGCTCAAGATTTTTTTTAAAAAGCTTGGCATGCCACCCATTGGAGCATCACCAGTGCCAGGCAGGTGGCCTGGAGGTGGTTTAATTGAGAATTTGAGGGTCTTTAATAGCCTTGTGGCCCAGTGGTTAAATGCCTGCCCTGCAGGTAAAACTGTGCTCATGACTTGGGGTTCAATCCCAGGTAGCAGGCTCATGGTTGACTCAGCCTTCCATCCTCCCAAGGTCTAATTAGGGTTAGCCTGCATAATTAAACTGTAAACTGCCCAGAGAGTGCTTGAAGTGCTATAAGGTGGTATATAAGCAGAACACTTCACTTTCCTTCCTTCCCCCCCATCAACACACACTTTTTCCTCTGAATATTTTGATTACCTCCTGTGTAAAATATTTGATCTCCATTAATATAAACAGGATCACAGCTCTTTCTTGCACCAAAGTTATTCTTCACATGGTCATCCTAGCTGGGGGATTCTGGAAGTTGTAGTCTATAGACCCCCCTCTCCCCTCCCCCTTCTCTCTATATACCCCCCTCCTATCAGAGCATTGGAGTCATGATGCTCAGTCATTAGTTTTTAAGCTTGCAATTAGGTAAAATAAGTCCAGCTGTGGACAGTAACAAGGACGGCTAAAGTGGCCTTGAAGGGAAAGCAAAGTGTCCAAGACACACATGAAGCGTAACTCTGGTGCGCAGATGTAAAGTGCATATGTCATGTGATTATAAAGTGGAAAGATTATTGGTAATAGAATCTCTATATACCGTATGTGAATCAACATGTTCTTGCTGCCTATTGTTTTACTGCTTGCTGTTTTTCTGTGCGATGATGCAGTCTGCTGTGTCTGAATGAATAGCAAGCAGCTGATGGATGATAGCTACCGATGCAAGTCAATGGTGACTGATGGAGAAGAAATGCTGAGATGCTACTGTGGACAGCTCCCGTTCACACCCAGAGCGCCCCCTGCCCCCAAATCAGGCGTGAAGTGGAAAAAGAGTGTGAGGATGACTATGAAGATGAAGAAAAACATTGTATGCCCTCTGAGAAACATGGAATGGAAGGTAATAAAGACATGAACATTAATATTAGTGAATTACAATTAAAGGGGAACGAGAAGGAGGAAGAAAGTCAGGGAGGAATAAGAGGGATAGGAGAGAGTGAAGAGAAGAATGAACCAATTAAGAGAAGTGTTTTGGATGACGGACAGCCCTGAGGACATATGGTGTGAAAAGAATGAGAGAGAGGAGGGTTTAGAAAAACCATCAAGGGACGGTTAACACTCAGGTGGAGGATGGGAAGCGGAAGGAGGAGATAAGAAAGTTACGCAGAGGATGATTGGAACCAATAACATGGTCAGTCCAAATAAAACCCGTTCCGTAGCCCGGTAATCTAGGCACATTTCATCCAGCATGGAAGAGAAGGAAACCAGAAAACCCAGTGGCTCAATGGGCCAAACACCCGTGTTGTGGGACCCAGTGCTACGGGAAGGGGGTCACTCAGTCATCAATCGTTTATGAAAGAGAACTGTTGAAGGGAGAAGCGCATGTACAATCCCCATTTAAAAGCTCAGTATTGACAGACTTAAATGTCAAAGAGTTTTCTCCAATGTTAAACAATGTACACATACTGAATAATGACACTAACATGAAGTTCTTTAATAAAAGTTTATTACATATTTTGGAACCGGCTGTCGCGATTCATCCTTATCGGAGGGAACTGGGATTGCCCCTATTCGAACCCTCACAGAGAGACATGATTCTTCATCCTGTCTTGGGTCACTTCCTTCCTCTTTTTCTTCCCTCACATCACAGCTAGTACTGAACATCTGCTCCAAAAAGCAGGAAGTCCTGTGGAAACACCAGACAGCCAAAAGGGTAGGAAGACCTCTCGGGTGGCCCAACAGTGAAGGAGACTCGAGATCCTTCTTTCCATGGGGGGATTCTGAAGGTAAAGGGAAGGCCCACCCCTAACCTGGGGGTGCAGAACTGTCTGGCTGCATCCCTGGCTGACCGAGCACCTGTGTCTCCAAGGGAACCAGCCGTTCACCCATGAATGCAGCCTCCTCTTAAGGACGGGGGGAGGCTCTGAATGTGGCCCGGCTGGACCGGCTGGCCTCGTCCCAGGATGGAGGGCTGAGCTTGCCTCTCAGAAACCTTTCTTGCATGCTGCTTTAGCATCAGTTTGACTAAAACTCCCAGCCCACCTGCATTATTTTCTTTCTCCAGTGCACTAAGGAATCACCCACCTTGTATGGCCGAAGGACGAGATTGTAGGGTTGCACACCATCCAGCAGAGGAAGGGGGTACCCCTTGGCCAGCCATGCTAGAAAATAAAATTCACTGTGGTGATGGAAATGTTTCAGCAAGCAAGGGTTGTAATTAATATTACTTCGAAATCTGGGGTAAGAGAAGCCAACATTTATTTATTTATTTATTTATTTATTTATTTATTTATTTATTTTTAAGCTGCCCTACTACCAAATGGTCTCTGAGCAGAATACAATATGTTAAAACTATAAAACAACATGTTAAAAACCATCAAAATAACAAACAGTTTAAAATAATCAGTATACAAATAAGAAAATCCTGCTGTTGGAGCCCAGCTAAAAAGATTGCTATTTAATTAAAATGCTGGTTGAACAGGAAGGCCTTTGCCTGGCACCAAAAAGCCAAAACTGTTGGTGCCAGGTGGATCTCTGTAGGGAGGGCATTCCAGAGAGCTGGGGGGGGATGGCCAAGAAGACCCTGTTTTGACATGCCATCCCCCACCCACCTCTTTGAGGGACAGCACCTTCCACAGGGCCTCCTGGCCTGATCTTAGGGTCTGGGTAGGCTGGTGTGGAAGAAGGCGGTCCTTTAGTTCAGTGTTTTTCAACCACTGTTCCGCGGCACACTAGTGTGCCGCGAGATGTTGCCTGGTGTGCCGTTGGAAAAGCTGAAAAATATCAGCTTTGTGTTCAGCCAAACAGGCCCAGGTTGCGCACTGAATAAAGTATTTTATAATTTTTCATATTTCTGTTTACTTACTATTTCATAATAAAGTAATTATAAAATACTTTCTTTGTGTTTATTTGATTCCTATTCAAGAGAATTACTTTATATATAGTCAATATAGGCACAGAGTTAATTTTTTTAACATTTTCTAAAGATTTTTTTCATGAAACATTTGCCCAAAAAGGGCTTTATAAGCCATTTAGGGCTTTATATTTAAGCATAAGCACTTTGAATTGGGCTCGGGGAAGTCTTACTGTTAACTTGTGGTAGAAGGATGTTTGAAGCAGAATAGCTCAGGAGGGCTTCCATTAATTGAACCTAAGAGGAGAGAGAGAGAGAGAGAGAGAGAGAGAGAGAGAGAGAGAGAGAGAGAGAGAGAGAGAGAGAAGCCCATTAGTGGGGAAGGTAGGACTCCTGAATGGTCTTGACCTGTAGACCAAAATGTCCATCACTCAGTGGCTTAGGGATCCATTGGTGGGGCCAGAGGTTGGCACTTCCATTCACCCACTGGGGCCTCCTGGACAGGGGGTGGACTGGATGATCCCCAGGGGTCCCTTCCAGCTCAGCAGCCCTCAGCAATCATCATCATCATCATCATCATCATCATCATCATCATCATCATCATCATCATCATCATCATCATTACTTTATCAGTTTTTTTAAGCTAATGAGTGAGAGGCACCAAGTGGCTGAGGATAGCTCCTGAGTTTTGAGAGAGAGATACCAATGTGATTCTTGGTTACATCAACAGAACCATAGTGTCTAGATCAAGGGAAGTGATACCACTACTCTGTTGTGCTCTGGTCAGACCCCACCTGGAGTACTGTGTCCACATCTGTGCACCTCAGTTTAAAAAGGATGTTGACAACCTTGAGCGGTTACAGAGGAGGGTGACCAGCGTGGTTGAAGGTCTCGAAGAAATGTCTTATGACTCGAGGAATGGCTTAGGGAGCTGGGGATGTTTAGCCTTTCAAAAAGAAGGCTGAGAGGGGATATGATAGCTACGTTTAAATATTTGAAAGGATGTCACATTGAAGAGGGAACAGGTTTGTTTTCCATGGCTTCAGAGACTAGGACTCGGGGCACTGGTCTCAAACTACAGGAAAAGAGATTCCATTTGAACATTAGGAAGAACGTCCTGATGTTTAGAGTTGTCAGGCAGTGAAATAAGCTGCCACAAAGGAGGGTGGTGGAGTTTCCTTCTTTGGAGGTATTTAAGCAGAGGCTGGATGGCCATCTGTCGGAAATATTGTGATGGGGCTTCCTGCATGGCAGGGGGTTGGACTGGATGGCCCTTGGAGGTCTCTTCCAACTCTGTGATTCTATGATTCTAAGATTGGGCTGGGAAGATGAAGAGGACCAGGTGGTGCCCCCCCCCCGCCCCGAGAGGGAACTGAATCCTTTGGCTATGGCTGGTGAATTTTCAAAGGAGTCAAATGTGTGTGTGTGTGTGTGCGGGTGCATGTGTGACAATGAGGCCATGGGATTACACAACAGAAGGCATTGAAAAGGTCTTACCGAGAAGGGCCCGACCTCCGAATGCTTCAGGGACAGCTGCAGCCTACACGAGAGCAAAGGAAAGAGAGAATGACGCCTATGTTTCCAGGGGACCCCCCTGCAGTGCGGCATCCATGGCAGAAGGCCAGTTGGGAGAAGAACCCAGTGGAAGAAGCCCAAGTGTGCTGTCCAGCTAGGACCTCCTTTTCTGCCCATCACTGCTGCCCATCTCCAGTAAAAAGAGTACACAGAGCCCTTGATCAAGAAAAGGGTGGTGGGTTTTGAAGGTTAATGTGGAAAAGATCTACAGCTCACCTGCCAAGTTTCAGGGAACCCACAATCCTGGTAGAGTTCACACCCACTTGGGCCAAGACTGGAGTTGTCTGGAAGAACAGAGGGGCAGAATGAGACTCATTTGCCACCCTCTTCACGTCGATCTCACAATGCTTCTGCAAGCGACAGTTTTTAGAAATAACACCCGGGGGAGCAAACTTCATTTCTGCACAGAGAACTTTGCAAAAGTACAAGAAGCAGTAAACAAATGAAGCGAAAGGGCAAGGGGGAGGCATTTACAACATGGAGGGGGAGAGCTGGGAATAAATAAAGACACAGGCAGAAATATGCACAGTGTGTTAATATATATATAGATAATAAACAAGAAACCTAGACAATGAAGAAGAGAGGGCTCCAGGCAAAAGGCAGGCTGGAAGGAGCAGCAAAAGATTTGCCCCGTTGACGTTTGGGCAGCAAGGACGGAGAGGGCCGGCCTTACCGCCTCAATCACAAACAGAGGAGCCAGGCTGGAATTGGGAAGGATGGCGAAGGCCTCGACGTCCACCACAGGAGTCAGCGAGAGGCTTTCGGGGGTGATGCTCAGCATGGGAGATGAAGACGGGGAGACCCTGAGCGTCATGAGCAGGTTGGGGTAGAGCTTCTCCACCTGGGGAGGCAGGGGTGGGGGGTGGGGAGGCAAAGAGCAAAGAACAAAGAACGAACATCAGCCCGGTCGGTCCGGTTGCAAGGTTCTTCCCGAAGAGAATATGCACGTCTCTTTGTTCCGCCCAGTTGTTTGGGCCCCCAGCCCCCAAGGAATTACAATAGGACTCCCCTATCCACATCTGAAAAAAATACTGTACACAGCCTCGTGGTATCTGGCCTCCTCTAGTGGCCCCTTCTGGTAATTAGAGATGGGCAGGAAATGAACCTTTGGTTCATTTTGTTATTTGTTATTTGTTTTGTTATGTAACGAAACAAATAACGAACTGCCCCCTCTAAGAAAAATGAAACGAAACGAAACAGAAATTTCCATTTCATTTCAGTTCGTTTTTTGTACCTGGGTGGAGTGGTCCTGGTTCGGTCCTCCTGGCTGTTGCCACCAGCCCCCAGGCTGTCTCCGGCAGGATAATAATAATAATAATAATAATAATAATAATAATAATAATAATAATAATAATAATAATAATAATAATAATAATAAAGCGCTGCATGGGCAGTTCCTCGAAAAAGTCAAATGAAAAGTAGATGAGGAAAAGACCTGGTTATGGCTCACCAACGGAACACTGAAAAAAGAGACAGAGGCCCTGATTTTTGCAGCTCAAGAACAAGCTATCAGAACAAATGCAGTTAAGGCTAGAATAGAAAAATCAGCTGAGTCCCCCACATGTAGACTCTGCAAAGAGGCAGATGAAACTATCGACCATATATTGAGTTGTTGCAAGGAAATTGCTCAGACTGATTACAAACAGCGTCATAATGTAGTTGCTCAAATGGTCCACTGGAATTTGTGTCAGAACTATCATCTGCCTGTAGCAAAGAACTGGTGGGATCATAAGCCTTAAAAAGTGACTGAAAATGAGCATGCAAAATTATTTTGGGACTTCTGGATACAGACAGACAGGGTTTTGGAGCATAATACCCCAGATATTGTGATTGTGGAGAAGAAAAAAGTGTGGATCATTGATGTTGCTATACCAGGTGACAGTGAGTCACTGAGAAACAACTTGAAAAAATTACCCGATATCAGGATCTGAAAATTGAACTTCAGAGACTCTGGCATAAACCAGTACAGGTGGTCCCAGTGGTAATTGGCACGCTCGGTGCAGTGCCCAAAGAGCTAAGCAAATATTTAGAAGAAATTGGAGTTGACAAAGTCACCATCGGTCAGCTGCAGAAAGCCGCCTTACTGGGATCTGCTCGCATAATTCACTGATACATCACTGAGTCCTAAACGCTTGGGAAGCATTCAACTAGTGATTGGTAATATAAAATCCAGCGTAGATAGCTGTGTGGTTAATAATAATAATAATAATAATAATAATAATAATAATAATAATAATAATAATAATAATAATAATAATAATAATAATAATAATAATATACCCTGAGTGGTGGGGTTCAAAAAAAAGAAAGAAAGAAAAAGAAAATGAACCCAAACTAAAACTAAAACAAATTATGAAATGAATTTTTTTCTAAAAAATTGTTTCATAATTAACAAAACGAAATGGAGTGGGGGAACGAATTACAAAACAAAACACCATTTTTGGCGTTTCATGCCCATCCCTCCTGGTAATCCATGTTAAAATATATTTTTTCTGGTCTCTCCCTACCTACCCTTCTTTTACAATACCATGTATGTATTGTATATAGACCCTTAACTGATGGCACTTATGCACCCTGAATTCACAGCCTTGAAATTGCTACCCAGTGAAAACACTCTGCTCTTACCCCAATGCAGAATGCACCCACAGCCGTTAAAAAAAGCCAACAGACTTTTTACCAGAGAGTAGATGAACACCAACAGCTGCTCACCTGTGGAATAAAGTGTCCAAAGGTAGTCGTGTTGAGCCGCAATTCAAAATCCTTGGGAATCTGCAAAAGGATGGAGCGAATGATGTAACCAGAAATACTGTTCAAAAAACTAGAGGCTAACAAGTCAGGCCAGGCCCCTCAGTTATGGTCTTGGGGGTCCTAGTAAGAACCCAGGATAAAAGCTAGACACTTAGCCTGCCATGCAAGGCTGACAGGCTCAATCATGGAGCATCATCACAACCCCTGGTTTCAACCCCTGGGCTGAAAGGTCTGTGCCCAGAGATGCCATTGTGTGTATTTCCAAAGGAGTCAAATGTGGAGCAAACATAACAAAGGGTGCCAAGGCCCCCATAAGACTAGCAAGGATGATTTGGCATACAGGTACCATGAACTGAAAGAAAGAAAGAAAGAAAGAAAGAAAGAAAGAAAGAAAGAAAGAAAGAAAGAAAGAAAGAAAGAAAGAAAGAAAGAAAGAGCCATGTGTTCCTTCTACCTAATCCCATGACCAGGCAAGTCTATGCTTTTATTAGACTACCAAAGCTAGTTTTTGGCCATCCATGAGTCTTCTTGAAGGTGGGCATTCGAGTGCTTGAGTCCCCTTGAAAGAACAGAGCGTTCCAAAATCCATCTCCAGATGTGCCAGTCAGACTGGCCAGGTTCCTCACAAAGTGATGACATTCAGTACACTCAGGCAGGCCTGTCAACTGAGGGCAGCATCTTCCTCCACCAAGCCCTAAGTAACACTTTTCATTGAGCTGAAGTTGGCTTGACCCCAGTCTAGACCTCAGGAGGTAGTGAGGGCTCCAACAGTGGTGGCCTTCAAGATGGGTGGTGTAAAAATCAAACAGATAGAACGAATGAATAGGATGGATGGATGGATGGATTTCCTGTATCCATTGGGGATGCAGGAATTCATGCATAAAGCACACCAGATTTTGCTAACTATTGCCAAATTTTGGAAAGCAGCCTTTTCTGGAGTGATGCAGATATCACCACGTTTTAACAAATGCTGGGTCTGGAGGAAAGAGGAGGAGGAACGGTATGTAGCCACAGGGAGGAGGGTTGACCTTTCATGACCCCCCCTCAGCAAGGCCCACTTTGCAATGTTGACCCCTGTTTCTTACCATGTTGTCCGTGACATAGAAAGTCATGGCTCCTGCTTTGAAGTAGACATTGCTGGCTGTGTTGAAGAAGTAAGTAGAGACTCCAAAATACAGCATGCGGTCATGATCCACCGGGAAGTTCAAGGCAGGGGGAGGGAACGGAGCGGCAGAGCGATGGGTCATGGAGAAGAACTCACCCTGGAGCCCAAGAAAAGTTGAAAAGAAAGAAGACAGGTATGCGTGAGAGAGAAGAGTCAGGAGAAAGGTCTGGACACACCTTCTGCCCCTGAATCATAGAGTCATAGAGTTGGAAGGGACCTCAAGGGCCATCGAGTCCAACCAGTCTCCTTCAGCTGCTGCTCCATTTTTAATTTTAAAAATGCACAGCTGTTTTCCCAGCTTCTCAAAAATGGTTAATCATTTCTCCTCCTCTGTATCGCTTTTAGAGGCACAGGTGGAACTTTGCAAAGCCTCTTCAATAAGAGCTAATTGTTGTGCAGATAAGAAATGTGGCCAGCAGAACCTTGGCCTGTTCTTTCAGTGAAACCAGCATCTGCCTAAAGGAACCAAAAATCAGAACAGAGGTGAAATTAATTTTAAAACTATAACCAGCCTGACGACTATAACACAATTGCTGCTTCTAAGAAACTGTGCACTGATTAGACTTGCACTGACAATGCTAGGTCAAATAGCTGGGTGACACTCAGCTGGAGCAGCCCCATAGCCTGACCGGCCAAAGGTCCCGATCCTACAGTGGCCAGCCACTCACTTCTTAGAAGACCACCAGGAAAAGGGCAGACCTCTGGTCTTCTGCCACATTCCCGTTGGGAGGCTGGAACTGTTCAAGCCACGTGTGGTGGGTCCATGTGACAGGTTTGTACAAGAGGTTCCATGTTTTGATTGTCCAAGTTGGAATTTGCCTTTATTAAAAAAAAATCTCCACCCCATCATCACACATCAGCTGCATACCAGATTCATAATCACGATAAAGAGATATGATCACACTTTTCAAATACTTGAAAGCCGACAGAGATGGGACAGGACCTGTACTCGATCAACCCAGAATGCTAGACACACAAGAATGGGCTCAAGTTACAGGAAGCTGGATTTCAGAAGAAAATAGGAGAGTTGTTTTATTTTTAACCATATTTTATTCCTTATTTGTGTTTTCTATTTTTTCTTCTTCAATTGTTGTAGTGTTGGCTTTGGATCTGTTTTGCCCTCTCTGTTCACCGCCCGGAGTTCCTTCGGGAAGACGGGCGGTATAAAAAATGAACAAATAAATAAAATAAATAAATAAATAAAACTTCCTAACTGATAAGAGCGGTACAGCAGTTGAACCAATGACCTCAAGAGGTGGTGAGCACTCCATTGCTGGAGGCACTGAAGGAAAAAATGGAACACCATCTGCTTTGATTTGGATTCTCGTCTTGAGTCGAGTGTTGGACTTGATGGCCTTCCAACTCCATGATCCTGTGACCTATCAGAGTCTCAGGGAGCCCTCCTTGATCAGTTGCCACCGGTACAACTCTCTCCAGCTGTACACAAGAACATTATGTTTGTGGGTCCAACATGCTTCCCTTTACTTGTAATTGCACAGAACCTCATTTACGAGGTTTGATGGCCAATTGGGCATAGGTCAGGAAGACTTCATTCAAAGCAGAGCAAGAAAGGAAGAGAGAGAAAACATGTGTCCAGTTTATCTCGGACAGGAGTTGGAGGCCTCTGAGAGGGAAGATGCCCTCCCCCAGGATCCTCCACCCCCCCCCCCGGCTGAGCCCTTTGATCCTACCTTCAGTGCCAGGTCCACAAAATTATTTGTGGTGACGGGAGGATTGACCAAGGAGTAATCAATGCCAGCAATCTTGTCAATTTTTGCTGTGACTAGGAAAAAAAGGCGGTTGGGTAAAAAGTGTGCCTTCCGGATGGAAGAGTCCCCTGTCCTCCTTCTCCCTGCCGGCTCCTTGCAGGTTGTCCTTACCTGGCAGGGTCTGCAAGAAGGGCTCCAGCCTGGAACTGACGGCATTGGTCACTTCCCCACAGATCTGGCAGGAAAGAGAAGGAGGAAAGGGAAAGTGAGAATCCGACTCTCCTGGAAAAGAGATGCCAGCTGGTCAGGCACCTGGCCCGAGTCCTGGTAAAACGGGAGGAAATGAGCGGGGAGGGGAGGGGGCATTATGTTACAAAACTTTTTTAAAAATTGCCATAGCACCTTAAACACCAACCAGATCAATCCCATGCGAGTTTTTGCGGGACATAACCCACTTCCTCAGCAGAGGCATAGCAAGGGTTATCAGCGCCCGGGGACAAAGTCAGTTTTCGTGCCCCCACCAAGGGACGGGGAGGTGCTAAGGCACAGGGTGTAAGGTGGCGGCGGTGGACAGGGAGCCCTCCATGCTAGCCCTGGCAGGTTCCCCACAACGTGCCTTTCCGTGGCTCATGGGCAGGGTTGCCATTTGGTGCCCAATTTGATGCCTCCAAATGCTGCGCCTGGGGATAGATGGCCCCCTTGCCCCCCCCATAGCTATGACACTGTTCCTCAGTTCTGAGCTGTGCCCAGGCTGTGCAGAATGAGTGGCAGAAGTGGGAGGGAAGTTCATATCTATCTATCTATCTATCTATCTATCTATCTATCTATCTATCTATCTATCTATCTATCTATCTATCTATCTATCTATCTATCTATCTATCTATCCTTCTAATCCATCAATCAATCTATCTATTTTTTACCCACACCTTTCTCCTTCTAAAGGACCCATACAAGCATTCAACATTTGAAAGACTATACAATGAATATAACAGTAGAGGTCAACATAATTAAAATACAATATTTCAAGTTCTGAACAATGAGTAAAGAGGCATCTAACATTATTAAAAAGCAATATTAAATTTAAGAACAATAAATATGCATTAAAGCAGGCCTGCCCAAAGTCCAGCCTGGGGGCCAAATCCGGCCAGTCAGGCCATTCTGAGTGGCCCACGGCTGGCCTGCCCCTCCCCCCTCCTTTGCCCCATGTTTTTTTTTTAAAAATCTTCTGCCAACACTGACACTGTCGAGAAGCTTCAGGGGTGGGCCGGCCGGCCGGCCGGTGAGCAGAAGCTTGTGGGGTGGGTGGGCAAGGGGGCGGGCCACCACCACCACCACCACTGGGAAGCTTGTGGGGCTGGGTGCGTGTGGGGGGGGTGGCACGTGGGCGGGCCGCCTCCACTGGCTTCACCGGGAACCTTGTGAAGCTAGGCATGCACGCGCAGGGGGTTGCACAGGTGGTCCGCCCCAACGACATAGCCGGGAACATTGTGAGGTTGGGCGCACGTGCGGTCAGTAGGTGGGGCATAAGGGTAAGTGGGTGGGGCGTGCAGTGGGGGTGGCAGGGTTAGGGAGCAACCGGCCCCTGATGCATTCTCAGCCACCAAATCTGGCCCTCCTTACAAAAAGTTTGGGCACCCCTGCATTAAAGCATTCTGATAAATGGAAAATACAAACATGGGAATTGTAAGTAAGTAGTATTGAAAAACCAGGCAAAGCAGGTGTGCAAGCAAACAAATCAAATAAAAAATAATTAAAATCCAAAAAAGAAATAAGCATAGAAAGGAAAAACAGAAAAAAGAGAAAAGATAAAAAATAAAAAGCACATAAAACAATTTTACAACATAACAGATCTCGTTTGGTGGTTTTCTATCACTGAGATTCTATTGTCTATTCATTCTTCCTCCCCTTTTTTACTGCAAGGCTTTTGTCTTCCACCAGTTATAAAAGAAGTCCCAACTAAAATAAAATCTCTATTCTCCTTGTCCCTTTCATCTCTTAGTTAATCTGTCCGTTTCTGCACATTCTAATATTTTATTAATAACCATATATTTGGTTGGCATATTTTCACATTTTCAGAACTGGGCCCATAATAATCTAGCTGCTGTCAAAAGATATAATATTAAGTAAGAATTTTGCTTACGATATCCACCGTATTTGGCAATAAACCTAGCAAGAATATTTGCTACAGAGCATGTGCAAAGTAACACTAGCAAGTTCTCACAAAGCTGTTTTTGGTTGGTTGGCGGGTTGGTTTTCTTTGAAAGAGCCAAGGCCAGCCCAGAAAGCAGCGGGGGGGGGATTTTAAACACGAAACACCCCAGGGAGAGGGTGAGGAGAGGCAGAAGAAGAGGGCCCGGGGCTCCACAAGGGCTTTACCTTGCCTTCCAGTGTCCTCCGTAACCCCGATTCAATCTTCCCGCGGAAGAGATTGTAGAGCCAGCTGCAGAAACCAAAGGGGTGTGTGTCATGAGGGTCTGGTCACTCACTCACCCCAGTGCCAAAAGTTGGCACGTTCCTCCCCCCCCCTTGACGGCAAAAGAAACAAGGGCCGTTACTTCACGAAGTACTTTGCTTCGCAGCGGGATTGCCTTCGCTTTGAATGCGAAGGCGGTCACGTGGTCTCCCTTCGCTCCCACCCCTCTTTCTCTGTCCTCACGTGTCGAAGTTTTAGGATCGAATCCATTACTACCTCACGTGTTCCCTTCGCATTGGGAAGCTTATTTGCAATGTCCGGTTTCAGCTTTCTTTAATTTTTTTAAAAAAATTACCTCGACGTATCGATGCATCAATACCCGGCTGTCATTTGCGGATGAGCAAAATTACTGTATGATCCTTCGTTTTCTACTCCCGAATTGTATTATTTTGTCCATTGGTGACGTGAAAAAATTGCTGTTCTCCGTCAGGGTCACTAGGTGGACCAGCACACAACATTTGTTGTTTATGATCCATCGGTCCTCCAAGGACATTCGAGTAATCCCTTCCTAAATCCCTAGAGCAGTGACCAAGCAACTTCCGCCTCAAACTACCATTACAAAGCTATCATGCCTCCCTCGCGTTCATCGGTATTTCGGAGAAAAAGTAACTGAAAAAAATAATAAAAAAGAAAAATTAGTGGCCACACGTGACTTTGGATGCGAAGTGGGATGCGAAGCGAAAAAGATTCCCGGCCTCCGGCAGGGGAACCACTCACCCAGCTTGGAGCACGGTTTAGGGGGCGTGGTCGGGGTGGCGCCGCAGCCAAAAAGGAGGAGCGTGCGGACTGAAACGATCGATTCGCACAGAAATGACGGCTTGCCGCGAAGCGAGAGGTTCGTGAAGTAACGGCCAAGGATGAGCTTCAGGATTTCTGAAGCAGTCAAGAAAAGAGGAAGGGAGAGGAGGCCCCAAACGCTCCATTTGTGTTCTCTGAATGCCCGGTGGGGTGCCAGTGGTCGGGTGCCGACCCACTGGAAGGAAAACAAAGGCTCCTAGCTAGGGATGGGCCCCTTACGAAAAATGACACACTGTCTCGCTGTTTTGTAAGCTTTCAAAACGCTACAATACAAAACGAGAAACAGTGTTTCATTACGAAATGAAAAGAAATGCTTATGAAATATTTTGCTACTCTGTAAAATGGCTCCCTTGTAAAAAAAAAGCTACCCACCAAATTTGGTGCCTCTCGGACCCAGGAGAGCCATTTTATAGAGTAACGAATTGTTTCATTGTTGTTTCATTTCATTGCAATTTTTAACAAAAATACATTTAAACATGAAACAAAATGTCCTCCAGGTTGACATGCTAGGTAGGGATGGGAGAATCTGCGCACATGGAAGCAGGGAGGAGGACTCGAGGTGCAGGACTTGCCATCAAGTTGGTCTTAATTCGCACCTGGGACTTGAATCAGACTCAACTTGGGCTCAATGTGCAGCTTGAAACCCACCCCTCCTCCTTTTTTTCTGGGGAGGAAGGAATGGATTTGGGCCCTGGGACTCCAGGCTTGGCACCAAAGACCTCAGTGTCGACTTGGGACCCAGAGCCCAAAGACTCGCCAATATTCCTGGCTGGAAATCACCTTTAAATTATTTGAAGTGGGCTATGACTGGGGCAAGCCGGCATGACAGGCCCAGACACTAAGTTTTCCTCTGTGATGGAGCAGATGGTGGTGTAAGGAAGAGCCTGGGGCCAGGAAGCCAGGAGATCCTTCAATAGAGGTCAAGCTCCAAGGGCAAAGTCAACATACCTCAGTCGGCCAGAAATATGGACACTGACACCTGAAATGTGGGCTCCACAATCAGAAGTAGAGGCAGTCAGTCTCCCAGTCCTGTCGGTACCCAGCGTTAAGCCCACTGAGATGGAGGTGCCCTCCACCTTGAGGTCAAAAGAGCCATGGTCCTTGCTGGTGGGAAGCACAACCAAAGGACAGAGAAGTCAACCAATGCAACCATTTTGTAGATAATCATCATTCCCTTTCCATCAACACAACACATGTTGGGGTCCGAGCACATGCTCCACCAGCAGCATCTCCCATGAGGTTAATTCCTCCAAGTTAGAACAGCTGGGGTGGTGGTGGTGAGAAAGAGTCCCAGGGAGGGTGTGGCGCTAGATGGCCCAAGGGTCCAATGCTGCACAAGGATGCTGAGGAACGTCTGTGAAGATTCTCAGTCATCCAGGTGAGTTTATCATGGAAGTTGAGTACCCAGACAAATCCAAAAGCCTTCACCACCAAGGCCATAGCTAACAACCCATTCTTGATAGGTTTCAGCACCTTAGGTCATTGTTCACCTTAAGGCTATGGATACTATTGTCTCCCTAACGAGCCTATTCAGGCCATTGTTCATCTCATGAGCCTAATTCAGACCAGGGTGACAAGAGGTCAAAGCTGACTATAAGATGGAGGACTCGCACTAGCTGTATTCAGACTGATGAAGCTTTTTGGATGAGCAGCGAAACATTTCTATCTCTCAAAAAGAAGTCCAGTAGCCATGACTCCACTTCCAGATGCTGAGGAAAAAGAACAAGGGAAGCCAAATCTCACCACAAGGAGGAAAGCCCCACACTTTCTTGCATTTGAAGACCAACTGCAACCAATCCCCTTCCCTTCTCACAGGGAGATTTCTCTGTCTGAGATCGGATGTCCCTGAAGAATCTCACAGGATTCCTCAGAGGCTCATTCCCCCCCCCCCCAAATGAGTGTAATGGTCGGGGCTTGGGTGGCAGCTAGGCCTACAGCAAGGGGCCACGACCCGGGTATTCCTGGAAGCCAGATGGTCAGCCAGTCTGAGTTCAAGGTACATGAAGATGGGGGTTCCTGCATGGCATAGGGTTAGACTGGATGGCCCTTGAGGTCTCTTCCAACTCTAGGATTCTACGAACAGACAGAGACGGTAGTCAACCAGTCCAGGTTCTAGATCCAGAGGTAATAGCCAGCCACTCCAGGTCCAGAATCCCCAAAAGGGGCCTACCACCAAGGGAGACTTACACAGTCTTCCCAGGAAGTCCCAGGCAATCAGGCCGAAGCTTCAGGAGTCCAGGGACCTCAGCTGAGGCAAGGACCAGGGAGTGCCTGCAGCTAGGGGCCTGGCTCTGCAAAGAGGCTCCACATTT
The DNA here is from genome assembly GCA_029282475.1 of Phrynocephalus forsythii. Classification (NCBI taxonomy): domain Eukaryota; kingdom Metazoa; phylum Chordata; class Lepidosauria; order Squamata; family Agamidae; genus Phrynocephalus; species Phrynocephalus forsythii. The sequence goes on along the minus strand of JAPFRF010000005.1, from coordinate 130,862,855 downwards.
GCCAAGTGACGAGGCCCCGATTCTCACAATGAGGCCATGGAGTCCAACCCCCTGCTCACGGCAGGAATCCAAATTGAAAACCCTCTGCCACATGGTTCGTCTAAATTTCTCTTGAGCACGTCCTGCACTGGAGTGCTCAGCACCCCCTGAGGTCATCAGTTCCATTGTCGTACTTCTCTAAAAGTCAGGAAGTTTTTCCTGATATTAAATCCAGCATACTCTTATTTGATCCCATTATTACATATCTTGCACTCTGGGATGATAGAGAACAGATCCTGCCCCTCCTCCGTAGGATACCCTTTCAAGTATTAGAAAAGTGCTATGCTACCTCTCCCCCATCTTCCGTTCTAGAAAGGCCAAGCTTGTGCACGATTGTTGCTGTTCCTGCTTGCGATGACATCTTTCCTGTGCAGGATTTACTAGGAAATCATCACAGAATCATCGTAAGGTTGGAAGGATTGAAGAAAGAAATTTCAGAGATAATGAGTTTGTAATTAGAGTTTTTTGAAGGAAGCCTGGTGCTGCCCGGAGCCAGGTGGGGGTGGGGTGGGGTCCCAGCCTGGCAAAACGGCCATGAATCAGTCCTATCCTTTTCTGCATGGAAGTGACTTCTAGCATCCCACTAATCTCAGGAGATCACGTGGCCCGTGCTACGTGGAAGACCGAAACAGGGAAGAAGCAACAACTGACTCACATAAACCACTTCTTCACCCCCCAGTGGCCCATCAAGGCAGCGAAGGCATTCGTGATGGAGACCTTGAGGCCCATGCCAGGGAGGGTTGCGATTGACGAAGATGGCAGCTGGAAAGTCCCGATTCTCAAACTGCAGGAGGAAAGGGGTGTATGTCAGAGCAGATAGCAAGGGCAATGGATGTCCCACACCATCAGCACATTCCCCCACCCACACAGGATTCCCTCAGATATGTATATGTTTAAGAATGTAAGAACCTAAGAAGAGCCATGCTGGACCAGGCCAAAGGCCCATCTGGTCCAGCTTCCTGTATCTCACAGTGGCCCCACCAGATGCATTTGGGAGCGCATGAGACTAGATATCTGTCTCCTGCATTCAGACTTAAAAAGTAGGTTATGTTTACTCCCAATGTGCAGTCACTAAGCAAAGCCTGCTAAATTAGAGACGGGCATGAATTGGTTCGTCTCAGTTCATCCCAGTTCATAAAAGTGACATCATGGGGCTGCTGCTGCTCCTGGCACCTTCTTCCTCAGCTGGACAGCTAGTCACTGGGGTCAACATGCTTGCTTTCCCCACCTCTTTGGCTAATCTTCGAGTCACAAGCAAGAGCACAGACTAGGGATGGACACGAAATGAAAAATTTGCGTTTCGTTTCATTTCGTTTCATTTTAGGCCCCATTTCATTTCGTTTCATATGAATTTTTTTCAGAAAAAAAGTTGTTACAAAGCAAAACACTTATGAACCATTTCATAACTCTAAAAATGGCTCTCCTGGTCCTAGAGGCACTAAGTTTCGACCCAGGAGAGCCATTTTACATAGTAATGAAACAGTTAAGTTAAAACAAAAAGACCGCCATTTTGTTTTTTTATGAAACGCTGCTTGGCATTTCATAAGTGTACAAAATGATAAACAGCATTTTGTTATTCAAAAGATGCCCATTCCCAGCACAGGCTTCTCTGCCCTGCCCTTGTCTCTGAGCGGGAGATCGGCCATGAGGCCTGGGAGGAGAAGCCTGAGCTCTTTGCCGGGAGTGGAAGATCAGCTGGAGAGGAGGGGAAATCAAGCACGTTGGACTTGTTGATTGGCTGGTTGAGAAGAAGAACACCAGAACGTGCGCTGCTGCCTTTATGAACCAGAACAAACTGGGACAAACCGGTCCATTCCCATCTCTATGCTAAGTCCAAGAGAGAGAGAGAGGTCAGAAAAAGCTGTCATGATGACAGACAAGCAGAGGACTCTTTCCCCTGTTGATGGGGCGTCGCTTCTAAGTGTGCGTTAAGCACACCCTCTAGATTGACCCAAACAGAAGAGGATGAGGTGGTGGGCAGACATTTGGGTGGGGATGCCTTCACAGGCGTGGTTTTCGCTATGCCATTCTAACCCTTCAGTGGAGGATTCTGGGAGGGGGTCGTTCCAGCCAGAGACCCTCCATCCCAAGTAGAGATCCTTGTGGGATGGGGCAGCTTTCGCCTCCCGACCACCCAGCAACGCCCAGCTCTTGGTTTAGGCAGGTGGGCCAAGCTTAAACCCCTTTGGAGGGGTGTGTGTGCACGTGTGCAAACCTTAGGCCAAACAGCAGGCTCACGCCTTCCCCAGCACTAAGAGGCCTCCAGAACATTTTGCCAGCCAATGGCAACGGGACAGATTGGACCCTGGCTAGGAAAGGCCCTGTGGCCAACTGGAAGCATCCCAGCGGGGTCTCAAATGGTTGGATTTAGCGGAGGCAGGAGAGCAGCACGGTCACATTCTGCTTTAGGATTAGAACGATTGCAATACAGAACCCAGCGTAGATAGCTGTGTGGATAATAATAATAATAATAATAATAATAATAATAATAATAATAATAATAATAATAATAATAATAATAATAATCCTTCTGACAATTTTAGACACATATTTCAGCATCCCACTTATTTGCCATTCACTAGAGGTGGGCACGAACCAGAAAACCCATGGTTCAGGTTTGTCTGGTTCGGGCCTACCCTTGGTTCGGTTTGGGTTCAGGTTTGTACGAATTTAAAAATAAATTGTACAAACTCGAACCGGTTTGGGGTTCGGGCTCTTATCGGCGGCGGCAGCAGCTCCTCGGCGGTGGTGGCGGCAGATCCTGGCCCCGACAGCAGGGCCTTTTTGAGGCACTGGCATGGGGCCACCACCTCTCAGCTGGGGCCAGGTGGGCACTTCTTTTATTATTATTATTATTATTATTATTATTATTATTATTATTATTATTATTATTATTATTATTATTATTATAGAGCACCTACCCGGCCACCCCTGGGGCCCGGTTGGTGCTCTTTTTTTTTTTTTTTTTTGCTTTTTTGCTTTTTTGCTTTTTCCCCCAGCACCAACCCCGCTGGTTTTTTGTTTTTGCTTTTTTCTTGATTTTAGGGCACCAACCCGGCCACCCCTAGGGCCAGGTCAGACTCAACACTCCTTTTTAAAAATAATTTTTATTTTTATTTTATTTTTATTTTATGTTATTTTATTTTATTTTATTCTTCCAGGTTTCTGGCCCTGCACTACAGCTGTAGTGTGGGGCTTTTTTGTTTGTTTGTTTGTTTGTTTGTTTGTTTTCTTTAAGCGCTGACCATGCGGCTCCTGGGGCTGGGTCGGCGCTGGTTTTAATTTTTTTTATTTTTTCTTGATTTTAGGGCACCATCCCGGCCACCCCTAAAGCCGGGTCAGCACTCCTTTTTAAAAATAATTTTTATTTTTATTTTTATTTTTATTTTATTTTATTTTATTTTATTCTTCTAGGTTTCTGGCCCTGCACTACAGCTGTATTGTGGGGCTTTTTGTTTGTTTGTTTTCTTTAAGCGCTGACCATGCGGCTCCTGGAGCCGGGTCGGCGCTGGTTTTATTTATTTTTAATTTTTTTATTTTTTTATTTTAGGGCGCCAACCCAGCCACCACTGGGGCCGGGTTGGCGCTCTTTTATTTTATTTTTTTTTATTTTATTTTTATTTTTTTTACTTCTGGGTTCCGGCCGCGCTACAGCTGTAGCATGGGCCAGCTCCCCCCCCACTCCCCCAGGCACCAACCATGCAGCCCCTGGGGCCCAGTTAGCACTGTTTTTTTTTTAAAATCCAATTTTAGGGTGCTGACCAGGCCACCCCTGGGGCCGGGTTGGCGCTCCTTTTTTAATTATTTGATTTTTTTAAAAAATTTTTTACTGCCAACCACATGGCCACCCCGGTCGCCGTCCCTGAAGCCAGGAAAACCGGACCTCCAGATCAGGACCAGGTAGGAGACATCTCCCCCCCCCCAATTAATGAAACGAACAAAACCAATCCAATTTTTTTTCATTTCATTTCGTTTCATTTTAAATTTACCCCTAGGTTTGTTATTCGTTTTGTTATGTAATGAAACGAATAATGAATAACTAAACGAACTAAAAGTTCATTTCATGCCCAGCTCTACCACTCACTTTAGTTCTGGCAACAACACACTCTTTTCTCTGAGGTGGACACGCCTCTGTGGTTGATTTATGGCCAAAAGTGGCCTCTCACCTATCAAAGCGATAATCCACATTTCCCAGAAATTTGACACGGAAAGTCCCAGAGAAATCTGACAATGTCAGCCCGGACAACTTCTGTTGTAGGACAGCAACCCCTTTTTGGCGAGCTGAAAAACCAAGGGAGGGGAGAAAACTTACTGAAACCAAAGCAATCCCTCCAGAGAGGGAGTAGCGGATTCAGTACATAAGAACATAAAAGAACATAAGAACATAAGAACATAAGAAGAGCCATGCTGGATCAGTCCAAAGGCCCATCTAGTCCAGCTTCCTGTATCTCACAGCGGCCCCACCAGATGCGTCAGGGAGTGCACGAGACTCGATCTCTGTCTCCTGGTACCACTCCCCTGCATCTGGCCCTTGAAGTACTCTGGTTTTTTAAGCCTGGAGGTGACACATCTCCCTCATGGTTTGTCACCTGGGGTGGACTTTTCCTCCAGGAATCTGTCCAATCCCCTTTTGAAGGCATCCAGGCCAGATGCCATCATCACCACATACTGTGGCAGGGAGTTCTGCCACTTACGTGACTTTGCAATGCTTTCTCCCACGGAAAGGGAACGCAGAAAAACAAGACCCTTGGATCAAAAGAAAGGTCTCACAATCCATTGAGGAGGACAGGATCTCTTAACACCCCTGAGCAGACGACCCTGAAGGTGCTTTGGGGCAGGATCCACTCCCTGAGGGAGCTGCTGCTTCGCTTGAAAACAGGGGAAGAACCAGACCAGTCTTGTTATTAAAAGGAGGCGCTGGGGTTAAAGTGCAGCCCTGCAGCCACAACGCTGCTCAATGGTCAAGGGTTCTGGCAGCCAGCGTGAGGTTCACTCAGCCTTCCCTCTTTCTGAGGCTGGTAAAACGAGTGCCCCAGCTCACTGGGGTTGGGGTCGTGGTGGTAATGTGTAATCTCTATAACTAATTGCAAACGGCCCAGAGAGTGCTTTAGGCGATATAGAGTGGTAAATAAGCATTGCGCTTCCCTTGGCTTTGTTTTACTTGATGGGGGTTTGTGCCAGCGTAAGTGTGACTGCATGAATCGTGGCACAGAAGTGATGGACAAGTTGAGGTTCTTACGCCTGGGCTGCATGCCAACCCAGGTGGCTGGCGTACGACTAGCAATGCAACTAGCACTTTATTAAGTGCGGGAAATGTATCCCCAAGGTTAATGCAATGGCTTGTAAATCCCTATAAGATTCCGACTGTTACCCTAAAAAACACCCCTTCCTTGCCCATGTTGGTCCACAGAGAAATTCATTCAACCACCTCCAGGCAAGGCTGGCTTGAGAGGAATGGACAAAAAAAGGAAAAGAAAATAAAAGAAAAGAAAAGAAAGAAAGAAAGAAAGAAAGAAAGAAAGAAAGAAAGAAAGAAAGAAAGAAAGAAAGAAAGAAAGAAAGAAAGAAAGAAAGAAAGAAAGAAAGAAAGAAAGAAAACTGAAACCGGGCACCTACCATAATCCAGGCCTTTTCCCGTGATTCTGCCCACGAAGCCGGGGTTTGCACCCTCGGAGCAGAGCCCCAAGTAGCAAAGAGCCATCAAGAGAGGCAGCAGAGTTGCGTGGCTGCCTTGGAACATCCTTGAAGCCCAGAGCACCTCGAGAGAGAAAGAGAGAGGGGAGGAGAGAGGCTTCTGCCCAGGGAGGCTGGCGATGCCCGCTGTGAGGTAGCAGGAAGATGTAGGTTTATATATACCCCCCAAAGGGTTTTCCCACAATTGCACAAGTTTTAGCCCAGGCCTGGTGCCATTCCCTCAGCAGGACTGGCCCCAGGTATGGTTTTTCTGTGCCTGGGGTGGTACCAGGAGGGCAGGCAGCTTGGAGCAGAGTGTTCTGTGACACGCACAATGGGTACCTTTGCAGCTTTGAAGGCATTCCACCTTTCTTGTGTTGCTGACAAACAAGGAGTCAAAAAAGCATCGCTGACCTTCAGTTCATGGCTTCAGATACAGGTCTCTGGCATTTTATTATTTATGTGTTTATTAATAATATTTTCATTTGTTTCCTGTTCCATCCAAAGGCACCCAGAATTCCAGATTGCAACGTTGCAAACAACCACTGCACATATAGGTCATTCCAAGTCAAATCAACAAGTCCGTGGAAACTTGATGTCATGGGTTTGGTTCATTTTTGGTCCATTTGTACCTTATCATGAGATGTTAAAAAATATTTTGTCAGATTTTTTTGGTCCACCTGTTTCTGAGACATTGCATTTTCAAAATTGCAAAAAAAGAAAAAAAAGCCAAAACTCACTATATGTCATAACTTCAAATGTCATTTAATATGTACCCGTGATAGCTACAGACCTGGTGCAGGTGGCATTGTAAAGAATATGAATAGGGCTTTCATTTGATATACAACATGATGGAATGGTCCATTTAAAAAAATACACATTTGAAAAAAATATAAAATTTGAATGAAACGTAAAGATTTATATCTTGTAGCCAATCTCTCCAAATTTTAGGATGGTATCTCAATGCTATCATATAAAATTTAAATTTTCTTGTTGGCAGTGGCAAGGAATTAAATTGATTTAGCCCCAAAATTAGACCAAAATTTCTATACCTAATGATTAAGAAGCGTTCCCCCCCTTGGCTAGAATGTTGGATGCTTTTGTCATCTCCTGTGGAGTTAGCTGATATGTTCTCTCTCTCTCATACACAGACTGTGAGTCCCACTAGCTCCTGCTATAATTTAGTTCCTTGGTCTTAACTCAGTAAATTTTGAAAATCCTATATTTTCAGTTGGGTGCTTGGACTTAAACAATTGGTAAATTTCTCTAAGATTACCAAGTATCAAATGCTTTTGGACATGAGTTCGACAACCATCTTTGTTTTGACTGAAATATAATATTTCTTGCCTGGCATATGGCTCCTGACTCCTTCTTTGCAGTAAAATTCCTTTACTTGGATGGTTATTTCACGTCCCTCTCATCACGGTTCGCCGTCCCGCTTGGGACATGTACGAAAAAATGTTACTGCACATTGATTGCGTGATGACGGGAGTTCGTACCGACCACATCCCCTGAACTGGGATTTAAGCGTGATGAGCCATACCTCTCCCTGACCTTGGGAATCTTCTTGTCTCATTTCTTGTTTCGAGATGAGAGCCCATGAAGTAAGGCTTGTCACACAATATACGCATTCTCCATCTAGTGGCAGGAGTGCGAAGTTGCATTTTCCAGTATAATCCCAATGGCATAAACAATGCATCGCAGAGAGATAAGAAGGCATAAAACCTTGAACTTTGCTGCTTAACGCATGAAAGGCAAAGTTACGGAGAATCAGAATAATAAACGGAAGGGAAAACGAAGGCAGGGAAGTACAGATATTATCACGAAACAAGACGTGAAGTAACAGTTGTCACGATACCATCAATCACACCCGTGGGTAAACGGAAACAGGGACAGAACCAGGACAAGACCACATGACCGCGAACAATGTTATCACGAAACGAACGTAATCTCAGAACGAGGAAGGATGTGAAGTAACCGCCTAAATTGACTGTGTCTTCAGGTTAAATTTTTCTAGGTTTGGGATTAGGTGAGGACAAAATTCCTTTTTCTTTCACAAGTTTCTTTGCCTCCCTTGCAATGTCGTTACCTACTCCAGATTCACTTTCTATTTTTATATGACCCACATTCTAGTAAAACTGTTGAAATCATGAGCTTTTTACTTCTGTTCACAATTTTAAAAATTCCTTCAGTCACTGAATAATTTCTGAATCAGCACAATTATTTCTTCCTCATTTATATCATCTCTGGAGGTACAACTTAACTCTTTTTAGGACCTTTTATTCTTCCCCATCTTTTCCTTACAGTACTTCTTAGGCCAGTGGTTGCCACACTCAGGGCTGGCGCGTCCATTAAGGCGAACTAGGCAGTTGCCTAGGGTGCCAAAATGGACAGGGGGCGCTGGCCAGCCTGCTGCCCCCCCGCCCCCCGCCAACCGTCCCCCCACTGCCCGCCACCGCCCGCCCGCCACCCGCTGCCCCTGCCGCCGCCCACCGTCCGCCGCCGCCCCCGCCCCCCCGCCACTCCCTAGGCGCAAAAAAACCTAGTGCTGGCCCTGGCCACACTTCAGCCCTCCAGATGTTTTGAAACACAACTCCCAGAATTCCAAGCCTGTATTGCCAGTGACAAATTGTGGAGTTGTAGTCCAAAACATCTGGAGGGCTGAGGTTTGGCCACCACTGCCTTGGACCTTTTTACAACTTTCTTCTAATAATTAATAACCTTTTTTTTTTGCTTCTGTTCACAATTTTAAAAATTCCCTTTGTAGCAGGAGCTAGTGGGACTCACTGTGTGTGTCTCTGTGTGTGAACATACCAGCTAACCTCATAGGGGATGACAAAAGCATCCTACATGCTAGCAAAGGGGGGCAGGGAAGGTTCTTAATCATTAGAAGAAAGTATTAAAAAGGTCATCTCTTGTCTGTTGGTGTCCTATAGGCAACCACTAAGCCATCTTGAAATGAGAGGCCCTCTTTGGACTGATCCAGCTTCAGGGCTCTTCTCGTGTAAAAAAAGGTCAGAAGAACATTTGCAATATTTCGCTGAAGGACAAGGACCTTCCAGGGAGGTCCATCACCCAGCACCAGAGCATCTCCTTGGCTGCCAGATGGTGCCAGGGGTCAGTTCATGGAACCTCCACTCGAGGTGGGAACCTTTGGCAGCCTTTTCATCAGCCAAAGCAAGGCCTCCAAACTGGGTGAAGTGTCTTCTTTAAAACAGAAAAAAAGATATCTCTGAATGTCCATACGGGTACCCCACAGAACAGTGGGTGATAGGTTTCGGTGGTAACTACAAAAGCTTTCTATCGGCTTCATTCTTTTCCAGTGGTCCAATAAAAGTATCACCTGTTTTGGCGTTTATATTTTTTGAGCCACAGCTGCCATGCTGCCTGGGGCCTTCTGGGAACTGTACTATGGACAGTGAATTTTTCTAGGATTCCAGAGAAGGTGCCTTCCTACTGTCTGTTCCCCTACTGTACAGCCTCTCAACAGAGCAACGCATGGGGCCCTATTCCATCAAGTAGGTTCCTTCAGTGCAATGACAGTGTGTGTGTGTGTGGTTGAATCTGGCATGGGCCAGGGCCTCTCCAAAAGCCAAGAGGGGCTGGCTGGGACTTCCTTCCTGCTGGTATAATATTAAACCTGGTAATCCACCTCCGGCTTGCTGGATAATCCCAAGGTAAAGATGAGCAGGTGGGCCTCTATTTTTGGCCAATCCGGAGCCACCCGGATGCGCTCAAAGGCATAATTCCTGAAGCTGCAACTATGCCTAAATATTTACTTGAGATTAACCACTGAGTCATAAAGACTGTCCAAGATTTGCATTCTGTCCAGTCATTGGTGTAAACATTCAAGTCTCCAGGCAAATATCCAGTGTGTCCACTGTTTCTGCTAGAACAGCAAACATTAAAAAACAAAAACAAAAAAAAAGCCAGGAAAGTTTTTCTTAAATCTTCCTTTATTCCTTTTTTGTAGCCTTGCATTGAGAAGCACATTTGGATTGGATAGACTAAAATATGGATTTGGTTTCTCTTTCGTTTGTAACATAGATTTTCACTGAGGATCTGAGATCAAACCAATCAGTGGAAAACAGGTCTAGTCCTATCGCATAACCTCTTCCTTAATCAAAGAGGAATCTTGGCAATTTTAAAAGGTTTGCCCCTTCCTGTCCTTCCTGTACAGTTTGTAGCCTGGGATAGCTCGTATATCCCATTGGTTATCATCTGTCCACCAGGTTTCAGTGATGCCAATAATATTAATATTTTTATTTATTGCTAGGTATTTCACCTCCCCTACTTCGTTCCGGAGGCTTCTGGCATTTGCATACAAGCATTTAGGAAGGAATGAACGAACGAACTCAGGGAGTGTTGTTGAGTCCACAGAGCTCGTCTGTGTGGCTATAACACCAAACCATTTCTTACCCAATAAATGTTCTGATGAGAGAGTGTTCTATGTCTGCGTGTTTATTGGTTCCAATAAAGTAAGCAGAGAGCTTTTGACCACAAGGAGAGGAGCAAAACCCACCCGAAAGCAGTGCTGGGTTTCTTGAGGCCGTTGTCCCGGTGTGGGACTGTTGTGGTGCCACTGGTTACCCTCCATTCTGCCCGGAATATCCTTTTCAACTTGGCTAATTGGGGGGAGCAATGTTGTTCGTTCCACCTTTTCCTACCCTCCTCGATTAGTTTGTCCTTTGCTGGCCTGGCTTGGTGCCCGTTAACTTATTTATTTATTTTATTTTACTTTATTTTTCTGGGGTGGTGGGTGGGTGCGTTCCTTTATATTGTTATATCGAATTGTTGTATACTCTGTATTGTATCACCTTTGGTTGTATCTGTCTTTTTTTTTTACGCACTTGTATTTTATATCTGTGTTCTTGGTCATTTAAGATCACATGGAGCCTGCTAGGTGCCCTATTAGGGTGGTGTCAGACCGCGGGAGATACGCTTGGGGCCGGCGGGTCGATCGGATAAGGAGAACTTGGGACAGGCACCTACGGCCTGTCCCACGTTCTGACCCGCCGGCTCACTGCCAAATGGTAGGGATCCAATCCGTCTGTGCCCCCGGCCTGTCCTGCCTGCTGATTAATGCCAGGTCGGTTCATAACAAGATCCCCTCATACACGATCTGATCGCTCATCCATGATCTGATCGTGGATAAGAACATAAGAACATAAGAAGAGCCATGCTAGATCAGGCCAAAGGCCCATCTAGTCCAGCTTCCTGTATCTCACAGCGGCCCCACCAGATGTGTTTGGGAGCGCATGAGACTAGTTATCTGTCTCCTGATACCACTCTCCTGCATCTGGCCCTTGAAGTACCCTGGTTTAAACCCTGGAGGTTACACATCTCCATCATGGTTTGTAACCTGTGATGGACTTTTCCTCCAGGAATCTGTCCAATCCCCTTTTGAAGGCATCCAGGTCAGATGCCATCACCACATTGTGTGGCAGGGAGTTCCATAGACTTACAACGCGCTGGGTGAAAAAATATTTTCTTTTGTCAGTTCTTACTCTCCCAGCCCTCAATTTGAGTGTATGTCCCCTAGTTCTGGTATTTTGGGAGAGGGAGAAGAGCTTCCCTCTATCCACTTTACTCATACCCTGCATTATTTTGCATGTCTCAGTCATATACCCCCTCAGGCGCCTTTTTTCCAGACTAAAGAGGCCCAAATGTTTTAGCCTTTCCTCATAAGGGAGGTGCCCCAGCCCAGTAATCATTTTAGTCGCTTTCTTCTGCACCTTTTCCAGTTCCACTATGTCTTTCTTGAGATGCGGTGACCAGAATTGTACACAATACTCCAGGTGGGGCCTTACTATTGTTTTGTATAATGGCATTATAATGTTGGCTGTTTTATTTTCAATCCCCTTTTTGATAATCCCTAGCATGGAATTGGCCTTCTTCACCGCTGCCACACATTGGGGAGACACCTTCATGGAGCTGTCCACCAACACACCAAGATCTCTTTCCTGATCTGTCACGGATAACTCAGAGCCCATGAGTTGATAGATGAAGTTTGGATTTTTTGCCCCAATATGCATTACTTTACATTTGATTACATTAAAATGCATTTGCCATTTCTCAGCCCATTCCCCCAGTTTGGAGAGATCCTTCTGGAGCTCTTCACAATCTTCTCTGGTTTTTACCACACTGAAAAGTTTTGTGTCATCGGCAAACTTGGCCACCTCACTGTTTATCCCTGTCTCCAGGTCATTTATGAACAGATTGAAAAGCACCGGTCCCAGGACAGAGCCCTGGGGCACACCGCTTTTCACTTCTCTCCATTGTGAAAATTTCCCATTGACACCTACTCTTTGTTTCCGGGATCTCAACCAGTTCTCAATCCATAAGAGGACCTGCCCTCTTATCCCCTGACTGTGCAATTTTCTCAGCAGCCTTTGGTGAGGGACTGTGTCAAAAGCCTTTTGAAAATCCAGATAGACTATATCAACCGGTTCACCCAAATCCACATGCCTGTTGACCTTTTCAAAAAATTCTAAGAGCTTTGTCAGACAAGATTTACCCTTACAGAAGCCATGCTGATTTTCTCTCAGCAAGGTTTGTTCTTTTATGTGTTTTAAGATTTTCTCTTGGATGAGGCTTTCCACCATCTTCCCTGGGACACATGTAAGGCTAACGGCCTGTAGTTTCCTGGGTCCCCCTCCTTCCTTTTTAAAAATTGGTGTGACATCTGCTATCCTCCAGTCCTCCGGCACTGTGGCCGTTTTAAGAGACAAGTTGCATATAACCGTTAAGAGATCTGCAATTTCATTTCTCAGTTCCCTAATAACCCTTGGGTGGATGCCATCTGGACCAGGTGACTTGTTAATCCTCAATTTATCAATTAGTCCTAAAACCTCCTCTCTTTTAACCTGTATTTGATTTAATTCTTTAGTCAAGAGGGGCGGCTCAGGCAGCGGAATCCGCTCAAGGTCCTCTGTCGTGAAGACAGACGCAAAGAACTCATTCAATTTCTCTGCAATGTCCAAGTCTTCCTTAACCTCCCCTTTTCCTCCCTCACCATCCAGAGGGCCAACTGGTTCTCTGGCAGGTTTTCTACTTCTAACATATTTAAAGAAGCTTTTATTATTACCCTTTATATTGCTAGCCATTCGTTCCTCAAAGTTTTTCTTTGCCTCCCTTATCATCTTCTTACATTTCTTTTGCCAGAGTTTGTGATCCTTTTTATTTTCCTCATTTGGGAGGATTTCCATTTACAGAAGGACCTCTCCTTGCGCTTTAGAGCCTCTCTAACTCCACTCGTTAACCATGCCAGTGTCCTCTTGGACTTAAATGAGCTCTTCTTTCTTTGTGGTATGCACTTGTGCTGGGCCTCTATTATTGTTGTTTTAAACAGGCTCCATGCACTCTGAAGAGATTGGATTCTTCTAACCTTCCCCTTCAGTTTCTCTCTAACTAGTTTCCTCATCTGAGGGAAGTTTGCCCTTCGAAAATCAAGGGTTTTTATGTCTGATTTGGTTGACACTCTTCCTCCGACATGCATGGCAAAGGTAATAGCAGCATGGTCACTGTTCCCCAGAGGCTCAGTGACATTCACACCTCTGACCAGGTCCTGAGTATCACACAATATTAGATCCAGAGTTGCCTGTTCTCGGGTGGGCTCCGTGACAAGTTGCTCTAAGGCACAGTCATTCAGCAAGTCGAGAAACCCACATTCTCTTTCTTGCCCGGAGCTCGCATTGGCCCAGTCAATGTGGGGATAATTGAAGTCCCCCATGATTACTATCCTATCCCTTTTAGCCACTTCCATGATTTCTCTCCTCATTTCAAGGTCCCCCTCAAGTTTCTGATCTGGTGGACGATAGAATACTCCAACGATCACATCACTCCTTGGACCTGGTAGTTTAACCCACAGTGATTCTATGGTGGAGTCAGATCTCTTAACGGTTATATGCAACTTGTCTCTTAAAACAGCCACAGTGCCAGAGGACTGGAGGATAGCAGATGTCACACCAATTTTTAAAAAAGGAAGGAGGGGGGACCCAGGAAACTACAGGCCGGTTAGCCGTACATCTGTCCCAGGGAAGATGGTGGAAGGACTCATCCAAGAGAAAATCTTAAAACACATAAAAGAACAAACCTTGCTGAGAGAAAATCAGCATGGCTTCTGTAAGGGTAAATCTTGTCTTACAAACCTTTTAGAATTTTTTGAAAAGGTCAACAGGCACGTGGATTTGGGTGAACCGGTGGATATAGTCTATCTGGATTTTCAAAAGGCTTTTGACACAGTCCCTCACCAAAGGCTGCTGAGAAAATTGCATAGTCAGGGGATAAGAGGGCAGGTCCTCTTATGGATTGAGAACTGGTTGAGATCCCGGAAACAAAGAGTAGGTGTCAATGGGAAATTTTCACAATGGAGAGAAGTGAAAAGCGGTGTGCCCCAGGGCTCCGTCCTGGGACCGGTGCTTTTCAATCTGTTCATAAATGACCTGGAGACAGGGATAAACAGTGAGGTGGCCAAGTTTGCAGATGACACAAAACTTTTCCGTGTGGTAAAAACCAGAGAAGATTGTGAAGAGCTCCAGAAGGATCTCTCCAAACTGGGGGAGTGGGCTGAGAAATGGCAAATGCGTTTTAATGTAACCAAATGTAAAGTAATGCATATTGGGGCAAAAAATCCAAACTTCATCTATCAACTCATGGGCTCTGAGTTATCCGTGATGGATCAGGAAAGAGATCTTGGTGTGTTGGTGGACAGCTCCATGAAGGTGTCTCCCCAATGTGTGGCAGCAGTGAAGAAGGCCAATTCCATGCTAGGGATTATCAAAAGGGGATTGAAAATAAAACAGCCAACATTATAATGCCGTTATACAAAACAATAGTAAGGCCCCACCTGGAGTATTGTGTACAATTCTGGTCACCGCATCTCAAGAAAGACATAGTGGAACTGGAAAAGGTGCAGAAGAGAGCGACTAAAATGATTACTGGGCTGGGGCACCTCCCTTATGAAGAAAGGCTAAAACAATTGGGCCTCTTTAGTCTGGAAAAAAGGCGCTTGAGGGGGGATATGATTGAGACATACAAAATAATGCAGGGTATGAGTAAAGTGGATAGAGGGAAGCTCTTCTCCCTCTCTCAAAATACCAGAACTAGGGGACATACACTCAAATTGAGTGCTGGGAGAGTAAGAACTGACAAAAGAAAATATTTTTTCACCCAGCGCGTTGTAAGTCTATGGAACTCCCTGCCACAGGATGTGGTGATGGCATCTGGCCTGGATGCCTTCAAAAGGGGATTGGACAGATTCCTAGAGGAAAAGTCCATCACGGGTTACAAACCATGATGGAGATATGTAATCTCTAGGCTTTAAACCAGGGTAGTTCAAGGGCCAGATGCAGGGGAGTGGTATCAGGAGACAGATATCTAGTCTCATGCGCTCCCAAACGCATCTGGTGGGGCCGCTGTGAGATACAGGAAGCTGGACTAGATGGGCCTTTGGCCTGATCCAGCATGGCTCTTCTTATGTTCTTATGTTCTTATATTCTTATGACCCTCTGTCAATCTCCATTCTGCTGGATTTTACCCCTTCTTTGACATAGATGGACACTTCTCCTCCAACCCGCCCCCCTCTATCTCTTCTATAGAGTTTATAGCCTGGGATGAGCGAGCCGACCTGGCATTCCTCACGGAGACCTGGGTGGGCGAGGGGGGTGGGGCCTCTCTCGCTCTGCTTCACCCCCAGGGCTACTGTGTGCAGCAGCTGGGCAGGCCGGAGGGGCGGGGTGGCGGGGTGGCCATTGTGTATAGGGACTCCTTTCATGTCAGCAGATCCGCGACGTTGGTGAGTCCAGGTTTGGAATGTCTCCACCTTGTGGTGGGCCAGAGGGACAGGTTCGGGGTAGTGCTTGTGTACCGTGCTCCCCGCGACCCTGCACTCTCCCTTCCAGAGCTCTCCGAGTTCATCTCGGCGGCACTTTTGAGGCCCCCTCGCCTATTGGTGGTGGGGGATTTCAATGTGCACGCCGAGACTGGGCTGTCGGGAGCAGCTCTGGAATTCATTGAGTCCATGGCCTCCATGAACCTGTCCCAATTAGTCATCGGTCCCACTCACAAAGGTGGACACACCTTGGACCTGGTTTTTGCCTCCACATCGCGGGGTTTCGATCTGGGGGTCGGGAGGTTGTTGGCCCGTCCCGTGTCATGGTCAGATCATCATCTGCTGACTTTCTCCCTTACGGTTGCCACCTCGCCCCGCGGGGAGCCGGGCCCTTCCATCTGAGCCCGCCCCCGGGGGCTCCTGGACCCTGAGCGGTTTGTGGAGGCCCTCAGGAGTGTTCCAGACGGCTTGGATGACGATCCGGTCGACTCCCTGGTCACACAGTGGTATGAGGAGGTGGCCGGGGCAGCTGACCGGATTGCCCCCAAGCACCTGATCCGATGCCGAGCCCGTTCGTCTCCTTGGTTTACCGAGGAAATGCGGGCAATGAAGCAAGAGCGGAGAAGGCTAGAGAGCAGATGGCGGACAGCGCGGACGGCTTTGAATTGGGCTGCAGTTAAGGCATTGATCGGTCACTATTCTCGAGCGATAAGGGCGGCTAGAAGATCTTTTGTCGCCCTGAGAATTGGTGAGGCCTCGAATCGCCAAGCGGAATTGTTCCGGGTGGTCCGAGACCTCACCAATCCCGGTCCTCCTGGGCCTCCTCCTAGTGATTTCACTAGTGAGTCTTTCGCAGCCTTTTTAAAATCTAAGGTAGAGGCCATCCGTTCCGAGCTGGATGCCGGTTGCACTGATCCTGTCCCCGCCATGGCTGGTGTCGGGCAGCCTCGGTTGCCCCAGTTTGTTGAGTTTGGGCCTGTTACACCTGTGGATGCCTCCAGGGCCCTGGGACATTGCAGGCCTGCGGCTTCTCCGTTCGATTCTTGCCCTTCCTGGCTGATTAAGATCGCAGGAGGGAGCATGCCGAAATGGGCTTCGCTAATTGCCTCAGCCTCCTTCAGGGACGGGACTTTTCCCAGTCTTCTGAAGGAGACGGTGGTGAATCCCATCATTAAAAGATCTGGCTTGGCTGCGGACGATTTGTCCAACTACCGTCCCATAGCCAATGTTCCCTTTTTGGGCAAGGTGATTGAGCGAGTTGCCGCCCTGCGTCTCCAGTCGTTCCTGGAGGAGAACCATGTCCTGGATCCCTTCCAATCCGGGTTTAGGCCGCATCATGGGACCGAGACGGCACTGGTCGCTCTGCACGATGATCTGTTGAGGAGGGCTGACAGGGGCTGCTCTACCCTGCTGGTCCTTCTCGACCTGTCAGCGGCTTTTGATACCGTCGACCACGGTATCTTGCTGGAGCGGCTCTCGGAGGTGGGGATTGGGGGTCTGGCTTTGTGCTGGCTCCGTTCCTTCCTTGAGGGCCGCACCCAGAGTGTGAGCTTGGGGGGTGACCTGTCGGCTCCCTGGACACTCTCTTGTGGGGTGCCTCAGGGGTCGTCCCTCTCCCCAATGCTCTTCAACATCTATATGAAGCCGCTGGCAGAGATCATCCAGAGTTTTGGAGTCTGCTGTCATCAGTACGCTGATGACACGCAGCTCTATCTCTCCTTTTCCACCTGTGCAGTGGAGGCCGTCCGGACCCTTGATCGTTGCCTGGCTGCGGTTTTGGACTGGACCAGGACGCACAGACTCAGGCTCAACCCTGGAAAGACCGAGGTCTTGTTCTTCGGGGGCGGCTCGGAGGGGTACTGTGGCCCTCTTCCCAGTCTGGGCGGGTCCGCCCTCCAGCTGGCGCAAAGAGTGAGGAATCTGGGCGTCGTCCTGTATCCGGATCTGACCCTGGAATCCCAGGTGTCAGCCGTGACCAGGTCGGCCTTTTACCATCTTAGGCTCATCGCCCAGATTCGCCCGTACCTTGATGAGAGCTCCTTGAGGACAGTGGTACAGGCGCTGGTCATGTCGAGGCTGGATTATTGCAATACTCTCTATATGGGGCTCCCCTTGAACCTTGTTCGGCGATTGCAGCGGGCCCAGAATGCGGCGGCCAGGCTGGTGGTTGGTGCGCATCGTTATGACCACGCCACCCCCATCCTGGCTCGCCTACAATGGTTACCCGTTGCCTCCCGGATCAGGTTCAAGGTGCTGGTTTTGGTTTACAAAACCCTCCATGGCTTGGCCCCTGCTTATCTGGCAGAGCGTCTCCCCCGAGAACTAGATCCGGCCCGACCCACCCGATCCTCCTTGGCCCTCTCGCTCCGGACCGTCACTCCGAGGGAGGCCCGCAAAACAAGTACACGTGGACGGGCCTTTTCGGTGGTGGGGCCAACTCTTTGGAATAAGCTACCGAGCGAGCTACGGCAGGCTCCGTCGCTGGTGTCGTTCAGGAGAAACTTAAAGACCTTACTTTTCCGGGACGCTTTCGGCGCTGATTAGGGGTACAGGTTTTTTTTTTTTTCCTTTCCCCTGGCCCGCCAACCGCCTTTGCCATTCCCTGTTTTGGAGTTTGGATGTCTGAGCTGTTTTAGCTGCTTTATTTTTCTATGCTGTGAACCGCCCTGAGTCCCTATGAGGGAAATAGGTGCGGTATATAAGTGTGAAAATAAATAAATAAATATAAATATTTATAGATTCAGAATAGCTTGGGGGAAGAGGGGCTGGGATATCATGAAACAATGGGTGAAAAAAACCTTTCCTGGCCAGAACTGGGTTGGGCCATCAAGAGACAATGAGGCGAGCCAGGAGAGTCACCAGGGGACAATGAGCAGAGATGAGCTTATGAGAACCAAAGGTGTATGAGACATCTTGAATGGGAGGGCTGGCTGGTTGATGGTTTTAATCATCAGGTCTTTGCCTGGATAATGCAGCTGGATCAGACCCATCTTTACACAATGGGGGCCCTCAAGGCATGGAACAGTGGGGTGTTTGAAATACAAATATTTGGTACACAAGGAAAAGTTAATACAATATCTGGGCTGGTTTCCAGTGGCTGAAAACAGGCTCCTTGGGCAATCAGGAAAGGAGGTCCAATTAATAAGGTTTTTTCCCCCAAGATGTAACTCATGACCTTTAATTGTCCATAATGCTGCAAAAAGATGATTCTGATCCATTTCATGACGCTGCAGAGAAGTGAGGCTGGTCCATTCCAAGATGCTGTAGGAAGATGATGGTTACAGTGCCTCCATGCCAAGAGCGGACACAACAGGAAAAGGTGGAAAGAGGGTGGACACAGGACATGGGGGGGCATATGTGGGTGAAAGCAGAGCAGGAATATGTAGACAGAATAAGTGGACTCCCCTTATGTGTGAGGAGTGTTCTTGTGCAACAATTTAACAGTACCGGGGATCCCTTGGGGGGATCTCCCATGCAGTGAAGCAGTGGGATCCAGGAAGCAAGCTACTTCTGGAGTCCACAACTGACCCCTCCCCCCCCCGGTGGATTTTATGAATTGCATTAGGCTGCTACAAAGTAACCAGGTTCTGCCACTCAAGCTGGAAGGCCTGGCTATACTATTCTCTACTGGAAAGCTGAGGGGTGGCTTATCAGTGGTTCTTCCAACTTTGAATGGGAGGAATGGATATTTTGTGGGCTTGGCCACAGTAAGTTGTGTGGGTTTGAGACAGTGTGTTCAAACGGTGACCCCCAACAGGCTCCCTGTTCCTCATTCAGTTCTTTTATAAACCTCTGTACTCTCCTTCCTCTCCTTCCCAGCTCAAGACCTCTTCCGGCGCCTTCCACTTCTGCAGGACCTGGATTCCTGACTTCAGGAGGGACCTGGAGTTGGTGGCCTTAGACTAAATTATTCTGTGATTCTAAAACAACATTGTTCAATGCAACCAACATGGATTTCACTAAACAGAAGAAGACAGGAGGGCCTGGCGTGCTCTGGTCCATGGGGTCACAAAGAGTCGGACGCGACTGAACGACTGACAAACAACAACAAAACAACATCGGCCAAATCACTGCATGTAAATCCACCGTGCGCCCAAGAGCCCCTGAACATTTGGCATGAAGCTGATATTTCCTTCAGCATTTCATTCTGTGGCCGTACGTCTGAAGCAGTAGACTTGATCCACTCAAGTTTGCAATAGTTGGTCTTCAAGGTGCCCCATGTTTTTGTCTTTGGTTTTGTTTCTTCGGGTTTTATGTGATACCCTCAGACTCTGTTTTCATAACCTCGCCCCTCTTGTAATGCCGGGTATGAGGAGGTCCTGATAGGCTGCCCATAGTTTCTCTCTGTCAAGGTGTTGTTTTTGTTTTGAGGTCGTGGGAAAGCAACTGAGGGAGGTTTTGGGCAGAGGCCACCAGAGTCGAAATTAAATGTTCCTGGACCTCTCCCCCCCCGCCACCCCCCAAGCAAATTTCAAGGCTGCTTTTCCCCCAGGGTCCCCTTGGGGCCAGCAATGTTAGCAACACACTACTGGCCGTCTTTTTGGAGAGTGAAGTGTTAGGCGCTGCCTGTTGTGCTGATGATTGAATTTTGAATTCAGTCCTTTGAGTAACGAACGGGTCGGTCCATGAACTCTGAAAGCATAAGGACCCACTTTCTGTTTTCGGTGCTGTGGATTTAAGAAAGCAAATGGGCTGATACAGGAGAACAGACACCCTGGCTTTCCTCCCAGAATCTGGGCAAGTGGTTGAGTCAGCTATACAAGGACGCAAAGGAAGCTGGAACAGAGGAACAGGTTGTAAGTACAAGGCCAACAAAACAAACATCCTTGGAGATTTTGTGTGTCCAGGGTGAACCGATTTAAAAGGCAGCTGCAAAAGCGTTGATCAGCTGTTTCTCGTGCAGCCGATGTCCCCAAGGCCATCCTCAAATCTGTTTCTGGAGACCAGGGTTCCCAGAGTCACCCGGTCTGTGTGGTCAAAGGCTTGGGAAGAGGCAGGCTGTGTCTTTCCCAAACCTTCACCCACGCCCCATTCACAGTTTGTGCTTCTTCGCCAGACTGGATACTTCCTATCTTCATTGCTCCAGTAATGACACCAGTTCAATTCTTCTTCTTCTTTAGAGTTTGTCCCACTTGGTGGTGGGGCTAGGCAGATCCCTTGTTTGGATGCAACTTTTTTTGTGGGGGAGTTTGGCCAGCCTGCTGCAGGGCCTGTCGCCTAGCCTACAGCACCTGGTATTCCCAGGTGGTCACCCATCCAACTACTGACCAGGCCCGACCCTGCTTAGCTTCTGAGATCTGACGAGACTGGGCTTCAGGGTGCTACGGCTGCTGGGGCAATGACACTGATTCACTTGCGGGCAGAATTAATGAGGGCTAATCAATCCTAGAAACAGAGAAGAGGCTGATGAACATCTCCCCGCCTGCTGCATGGGGAGATACTCATCGCATCACACAAGAGGTAACCCATCCATCGTGGTGACAGAACTGAGATGCTTATCCAGGGAAGAGGAGAAGGGAGGCAGGGAGGGGCCTTCAGTCAGTATTTTTAGACAGGGACGGAATAATCTGGAGTCTCCCACCTCGTCCCTGACAGTCCTGTGATTATAATCCTAAAGACAGGCTGTTGTCTATATCCAGGATCTCTTCCGCTTTAGAAAGAAGCCCTCACATGTGTAAAGCCTTCATTTAAGGAGAACGATTAAGAGCCTCAACCCATTCGTTCACGTCTATCTCATTCCTTCTCCAGAAAGGAGGAAGAAAAGATTGTCATGAATGTCCAAACAACTGCATGGCAGAATATTGCAGGACAGGGTTAAATTTGGTGTCCATTGTCCATGAGGGATGTAGCATAACAGAACACAAGCATAGACATGTTTGTGTATGGCCAGAGTTGGCAAATTGTGGCCAGACTCTTGTTACTCACTTACACAAACGGCACACACTTTAGACACAAATTGCAGCAAGTTAACAAACCTTTTTTGCACCTACAAAAAATCCTTAATTTGCAGCAATTTGGATCAAATACATAAGAACATAAGAAGAGCCATGCTGGATCAGGCCAAAGGCCCATCTAGTCCAGCTTCCTGTATCTCACAGCAGCCCCACCAGATGTGCTTGGTAGCGCATGAGACTAGATATCTGTCTCCTGATACCACTCCCCTGCATCTGGCCCTTGAAGGACCCTGGTTTCTCCATCATGGTTTGTCACCTGTGATGGACTTTTCCTCCAGGAATCTGTCCAATCCCCTTTTGAAGGCATCCAGGCCATCACCACCTCCTGTGGCAGGGAGTACCACAGGCTAATAACGCGCTTGGTAAAAAAAATAAATCTTTTGTCTATTCTCACTCTCCCAGCCCTCAGTATACCCCCTAGTTCTGGTATTTTGTGAGAGGGAGAAGAGCTTCCCTCTATCCACTTGACTCATGCCCTGCATTATTTTGTACGTCTCAATCATATTCCCCCTCAGGCACCTTTTTCCCAAACTAAAGAGCCCCAAATGTTTTAGCGTTTCCTTATAAGGGAGGTGCCCCAGCCCAGTAATCATTTTAGTCGCTCTCTTCTGCACCTTTTCCAGTTCCACTATGTCTTTCTTGATATGCGGTGACCAGAATTGTACACAATACTCCAGGTGGGGCCTTACTATTGTTTTGTATAACGGCATTATAATGTTGGCTGTTTTATTTTCAATCCCCTTTTTGATAATCCCTAGCATGGAATTGGCCTTCTTCACCGCTGCCTACACACTGGGGAGACACCTTCATGGAGCTACATCTACACAGTTTGTCTAGCTGCACAAGATTTGGAGCCAATAGCAACACCATTCCCATTGCATTGAACAGAACTGCCCCACAAACAAATACAGATATAGGTAGATTTCAAGATCCCCGTGGCTATTGCTGAAGAAACATCTCCTCCTGGATCCCTGCTGGCTTTGCATAAAGTTAATCCTGAAAACCAAGGGGGTCTGATGGGAAAGGAAAGAGCTTTCATTTGATATGCAACATGATGCAATTGTCCGTTTTTTATTAAAAAAATTACACATTTAAATAAATATAAAATTTGAAAAGCCTATACAGTGGAACCTTGACTTACATGCTGCTTGACTTGCATCATAGTTGACTTGCAGCAAGAAGGGGCCTGTTTGACTTGAGTTGCAGGCTTTGAATTGCATCTCGGAGCACCAGCGCAAGGCACCGGAATTGGGCGGCAGCCACAACCCAGCATCACAGCTGCCACCTCCAAAGTGCTCCAGCCTTCTTCCTCTCCTCCGGTAGCAGCGGCTTCGGCGAGGCCAGCTCAGAGCACCTGGAGCTGGTCCTCGGCTTCACCGAAGCCGCCGCTGCTGCCGGAGGAGAAGAAGGGCCGGGAGCTCGGGGCTGGCCTCACTGGTTAGATGGTAGGCTCAGTCTTGTAAAAAATCTGGCTGCAGAATTCTGGTCCACAATGGAAGCATTTTAGCTGGGGAGCTGTACAGTTGTGGGACTCTAATGGTAAGCATAGGGTTGTTCAGAACTTGGAACGTCAGGTTAAAAATCAGTAAAACTTAAATGTTAGACATTGTTGCTATGAACATTAAAAAGTGGAGGTGTATAACTTGTGGACTATAATTCCACTGCCTCCTCCTCTCTTTGAAGAGACATTTCATTTACATCCCCAGAAGGAATCCCTATCCCAGTCAAATTTGTGTTAAATTGCTGTTTTCGAGGGTCTTTTTCATCATCTGGAACGGATTAATCCACTTTCCCATTACTTTCTATGGGAAACATTCATTTGACTTAAGTCATGTTTGACTTATGTCTAGACCTCTGGAACGGATTAATGACGTAAGTCAAGGTTCCACTGTATTAAGGAAATGTGTCATGTGAATAGAGGAGGAAGCAGTCCACTAGCTAGAGGTGCATGGTACGATTTATATGATCCAAAGAGAAACCAGGGTATTGAACAAAACTAACAGTGACAAAAGACTCTTGTGGCTAATACAGTTGTTACATCAAAACAAATAAGATGCAAGTACAAATTGGTTTACAAGGTATGCCATCAGGTGAGATAAGTATCAAGCAAGGGGTGAAACAAGGGTGCATTTTAGCACCCTTTCTTTTCAATTTCTATGTAAACAACCTGGTCCCTGCAATGGCATCTTATTCTTTCTTCCCTCCAGCTGCCAGTAGTTCTAAGATTCTATTTATTTATTTTTTCATTTTTCATTTCATTCCCTAACAAAATGAAAAATGAACTGCCCCCTCAAAGAAAAATGAAATGAAATGAAACGAAAATTTTCATTCCATTTTTGTTTAAAAAGCTGGCGGTCCCCCACGCCCAATCGGGTGGGGAAAACCATTGACTTTTCAAACTTTTTTTCCTGCCCTGAAGCAAGCACTGATCAGCTAGCATGCGGGGCTTTGGCAGCGGGAGGGGGGGGAGTTTGGAAAGACTGTGATTCCCTCCCCCAATCGGGCGCACCCAATTTTGGGGGAAACTGCAGCTTTAAAAACTTTTTTCCCATCCGAAGCCTCATGTGCTAGCTGGTCGGCAGTGTGAGAGCACCGAACTGCCCACCCAACCATTAAAAAAAAATCTTGTGGTTTCCCCGCACTCAATTGGGTGGGGGAAACCACGGGCTTTTTTAAACTTTTTTTTTTTGCTGCCCCGGGTGCCAACCAGCTGTTTTTTGCTGCAAAATATGAACACAGCTCCCTCCATGAAATCGTCACCAGAACAGCTCTTGACCCCATAGGGTCAAGTCTACAGTTCACTCAATCTGGAAAAAGATGGACCTTCTGTAAACATCTTTTAGGATAGGAACCCCACCACCACCACCACCACCAAAGGTCTGTTAGGGCTTGAATCCCACTCAGCCTAATAGAACAAATTTATTGTGTTTAAAATGAGCCCTACAGCAAAGTGTTCTGTTCTGGTCGAATGGTGCATCTCGTCAGCTGCAGGACTGCTTTGACAGGATTCGCTGGGATGTTTTTGAACATCAAGATTTGGAGATGTTCACCGACAGTGTTAGGAGTTACCATAGGAATTACATAAGACACTGTTATGGTGAGCAAACGTATCCAGATCTACCCAAACCGGAAGCCCTGGATGACTCAGAAAGTTCAGAGAGATATTGCCTTCAGGTCTGGAGACAGGGCTTCTTACAGTATGGCCCGAGGGAACCTGAAGAGAGGAATTAGAGAGGCCAAACTGGACTACAAGAATAGGATTGAGCAGCATCTGGACAGTAATAACAACAGGAAAGTGCGGCAAGGAGTCCAGTATTTTATGAGCTTTAAGACTAACAACGGAGCTGTAGCGGGCGATGCAGCATTGGCAAAAGAGTTGAATATCTTCTTTGGCTGTTTTGAGGTGGAAGCACCAAAGGAAGATGCACTACAGTCCCCAGTCCGCAGCAGTCTTATCCCTAAAGTAGAGGAGAATGAGGTGAGGCGTATGCTGCGGGCTGTCAACCCGAAGGAGGCTGCTGGACCCGATGCCATTCCTGGATATGCACTGAAAGACTGTGCAGATCAACTAGCTGGAGTCTTTACTAAGATCTTTCATCAGTCATTGTCTCAATCTAGGGTTCCATCTTGTTTGAGGTCCTTTACTATAGTTCCTGTACCTAAAAAAGTCTCATATCTCAAGTCTTAATGATTATTGACCAGTTGCATTTACTCCACTTGTGATGCAATGTTATGAAAAACTGGTCCAGAATTATGTCACATCACTTCTCCCCCCGAGTTTTGATCCCCACCAGTTTGCATATCGAGCAAATAAATCTGCGGAGGATGCTGTAGCTACAGTCCTTCATGCTGCATTGTCACATCTGGAACAGCGGGGAAGCTACAGTATGTAAGGCTGCCTTTCGTGGACTTTAGCTCAGCATTTAATACCATCCTCCCTCGCAGACTGGTGGTTAAACTAGGGGATTTGGCATTTCCACATTCTATATGTACGTGGATAAATAGTTTTTTGTCAGGATGTAGTCAGAGGGTTAGAGTAGGTCAGTATCCATCTACGGATTTGAGTCTTAGTACTGGCTCTCCACAGGGCTGTGTGCTGAGTCCACTGCTCTTTACTCTTTATACTTATGATTGTATTCCCGCCTATCATAACAACATTATAGTTAAGTTTGCAGATGACACCACGGTAGTGGGGCTTATCTCGGAAGGAGACGAGTCTGCTTATAGGGATGAGGTGGAGCGATTGATTGAGTGGTGCAGAGAGAATAACCTGCTTTTGAACACATTAAAAACTGAGGAGCTCATAAGAGATGAGCTCATAAGAGATTACAGGAAGAAGAAAACAGATCTTCAACAACTATTCATCAGCGGGGACTGTGTAGAAAGGGTGACCGACTTCCGTTTGTTGGGAGTCCATATTGAGGAGAATTTAACCTGGAGCGTAAACACCTCTGAGCTGCTGAAAAAGGCCCAACAGAGACTGTACTTTCTGAGAGGGCTCAGAAAGAATAACATCACTCAGAGACTATTGATGTCTTTTTATCGATGTTCAGTACAAAGTATACTGATGTACTGCATATGTGTGTGATATGCCATCTGCACAGTGGCTCAAAGGAAATCACTCCAGAGGGTTATCAACATAGCACAGAAGTCCACTGGAGGCCCACTCCTCACATTGGAGGAATTATACAGCTCCTGCTGTCTTAAGAAAGCACAGAGGAACATTATGGGAGACATTTCTCATCCTGGACACTCTCTGTTTGCACTGTTGCCATCATGCAGAAGGTACAGGTCGGACAGAAAGATTCAGAAACAGTTTTTACCCAATAGCAGTAACTATGCTAAATTCTGTTAAACATTAAGTTGATGGGTAATATAAGTCTTGAATGTGTAACATGTATATTGTATCGGGGACTTTGTAGTCATTGGGTGTGCGAGTGTAGGGTTGTGTGTGTGTATGGTTTTTTCCTAATTGTAATTTTTATGTATTGGGTATGAATGCTGTCAGGTGAGAGAGTGTAGGGCTATGTGTGTGTATGTTTTATGTCATTTTTAAAATGAGTACAAGTGATGTTGGGCGTAAGAACATAGGAGTATGTGTATGGATGCTTGTTCTTAAATGGTAGGTTTTATGTCTTGGATTGTTTATTTGGGGTGTGTGATGAGCGGATGGGATGGCACTTTTAAAATCTCAAATTTATACAATGACAATAAATTCTATTCTGTTCTATTCTATATTGCTTATATACTGCCCCATGGCACTTCAAGCACTCTCTGGGCAGTTTACAATTTAATTATGCAGGCTGCACATTGCTCTGTCCCCCACCCCCCAATCTGGGTACTCATCTTACCAACCTCAGAAGGATGGAAGGCTGAGTCAGCCCTGAGCTGGCTACCAAGGATTGAACCCCAGGTCGTGAGCACAGTTTTAGCTGCAGTGCAAGCATCTAACCACTGTGCCACGAGGGTCTTTAATGCTTTCAATGGGACTTGGTTGCAACCAACACAACAAGCTTAGGTGGACCACCAATGATGAATACAATTCATAGGACGACGGCAGACAAGGCACATTCCCTATGATGACGTTTCAGTTCCAAACAGCCAAAGGAATTGGTATGTTGCGTTATCGACTGCCCAGGTGGATCTAACATCTAACGTGAGGCCACTCAAATTGGGTTTTCAAGGCGAGGGAGATATTTAAAGACTGGTTGTACCAGTTCCTCTCCCTCGGTGCGTTTCTATGCCTGAATGGGGATTAGAACTCAGGCCTCCTGCAACTTTGTCCATCTATCCACCCAATCCATCCCACTGGCTCTCACAAATTGGCCCCAACATTAAAACAGGGCAATCAGCAGAGGAGAGTTGAGGGTTGCCCCTTTAAGTAAGACTTAACAGCCATCTTGCGGTGGTCCAGTGATTACCTTAGAGCAGGCATGTCCAAAGTCAGGCCCGGGGGCCAAACGTGGCCCGTTTTCAAATTATGAGCGGCCCGCAGCCTCTTGTCCCCACCGGCTCAACCTGTCATGCATCCTCACCAGCTGGCCTCTCCCCATACTGGATGGAGACATCAGCTTACAGTTTTACGGGTTGCCTGCCCTCCCTGCCTCGCTCTGTCCCCCCAGCCACCTGCCCAGCCTACCCGCCCCCCCCCCAGCTCCATTGCTGCAGCGTCCTCCCCGCCTCCTTGCATTTCTGAGAGGCTTGTCTAAAGCCTGTCCCAGGGGCCAAATGTGGCTGAATGGTCAGCCCTCACACATTTTCACCTCACCAAATCTGGCCCTTCTTGAAAAAAGTTTGGACACCCCTGCCTTAAGAGGCTGCCTAAGCCTTGGGCAGGGGTGGTTTTTTTGGGGGTTGGGGCGGAGGGCCTTTCCCTCCTGTGTGTCTCTGGGTGAGGGAAAACAATGAAAAACACTTCCCTTTGCAACCTGTGCAAGAGGGCCATGAGAAGGTGGAGATGAACGGCTGGCCGGCACAGGCAAATTTACAGGCCAGTGATATGAAGCACCTGTAAAACCGCACCAGACAAATAGTAACAAAGGGTTTCCTGCCACACACACAGAACAGCAGAGCATGGATGCCTCGGGGCTGTATTTGCCCCACAAGAAAGTCAACCGGAGGCTTTGGGGCGGATTCCTTGGCTCCCTGGTCCTACTGGGCGGTTGCATCGGCCAGGGGGCTTGCGCAGTGGTTCTCCAAGTAGATGATGCCTGCCACCTTTTCCTGAGCCCCGCCCCCTTTGGGACCCAGGAGGTCCACGGGCAAAGTGGCAGAGGAGCCCGGAGCCTCTTCCGCCGAGTGCTGGGAATCTGTGTCTTCCGAGGAGAAACTCTCGTGTCTGGAGAGCTGGAAGTACTGGGTGGCCTCCTCCCTCCGGCTTCTCGGCCCCCTGGCCGTCATGGATGTGGAAGGCTGTTTGGGGGAAGGGAAGCCCTCACGAGAACCCGGGGCCTGCCTCGTGCTGGGACAAGGGGCAGGGTCCGGAGAGGAGTGTGGAGCAGTTGTGGGGGGACTTTCTAAGCCCTTGGCAATATCCGGGCCACCAAGTTCCAGGCTGGTAGCCAGAGAATCCAGGTAGGCCCCCTCACGTCCTTTCACCTCCTTCGCTAGGCCACCACACAAGGAGCCCTCCAGAGAGAGGCGTCCGGGGCCGTTGCTCCCGCTCTGGGTGTCCGAAAGAGCCTCTCGTTCCTCTGTTTCCACCCGTTGCCCATCGGCGCAGGCACCATCCCTGGCGGCTCCCAGAGCAAGGTTCTGGCCAAAGCTTTCCTCCGGGTCCTTCCCGAATCTCGCCAGGGCGTCTTCAAGGATCCGCCTGGCCTCTTGGCATCGCTCCAAAGCCTCCCTCCACACCCCGAGCCCGCTTTCGTGGCACAAGCTGGACGCTTGGATCTTCATCTGCTGGAACGCCTCGGCAGAAAACTCCCCCAAGAGCCGCTGGAGATAGTCCTCCACCTCTCGCTGGAGATCGGGGCTCGTGGGCTCCCTTGCCCTGCGCGCCCAGGAGGCCTGACGTTGCTTGCAGTCCAGGTTAAACTGGGTGACCTCGAAAGAGAAGAGAAACCATTCTGACTCGCTGGGGCAGGGATGGGTCTTTCCCCTGCCTTCCTCCCAAATAAAAAACCAAAACAAAACAAAATAAAAGACAAAAACATGCAGCACCTTAAAGACTAAATTTCATATTTTAATGTAAGCTCTCATGGACACATCCACTTCTTCAGACAAAGAGTAGCAGAATGAGGAATACAATAAATATATATTAATTATATAACTCATTCTGCTTGTATTAGAATTGTATTAATATATCTAAATATATGTTAATATATGTATTAATATATATCAATACAGAGTTCTATCAATATATATTAATGCAACCTCTTTCTGCTACTCTGTGTCTGAAGAAGTGGATACTTCCATGAAAGCTTACATTAAAATATAATACAGTAGTTAGTCTTTAAGGCACCACGTTTCCATTTTTTATTTTGTTTTGTTTTGACTTTTGCCTGGAATTCTTGCACAGACTAATATGGCTACCCCTCAAACATCTTCCTCCCAAATGTTCTTCCTCTGAATTCTGCCAAGCCAGTTCATCCTTTTCTAATGTCCCCACCTTCACCTTATTCGACTTCTGCACTTTTAGACCAAAACCTCAACTATTTTCCAGTGCAAACCAGTGTCCCTTCTCAAGAGCCTACGTCCTACCTACATCATGGGGCGGCATCGGAAAATCACAGAATAGCAAAGTCGGAAGTCCAAACCCCTGCTCCATGCAGGAATACAAATCAAGGGACATCGGCCAAGTGGTTGTCCAGATTTCTCTCCAACTCCAACTGCGGTTGGAGCACTCACCACCTCCTGAGGTCATTGGGTCCATTGCCGCACTGCTCTAACAGTCAGGAAGTTCTTCCTGATCTTCAGCCGAAAGCTGGATTCTCTTAACTTGAGCCCGTTGTTGTGTGTCCTACACTCTGGGATGATCCAGAACAGATCCTGGCCCTCCTCTGTAGGACAGCCCTTCAAATACTTGAAAAGTGGTATCCTATTGCCCCTCGGTCTTCTTTTCTCAAGGCTAAACATGCCCAGTGCTTTCAGTCTTTCCCCCTTAGGGCTTGGTTTCCAGCCCCCTGACCATCCTTATCGCCCTCCTCTGAAGTTGTTCCGGTTTGTCAGCATCTTTCGTGAAGTGCCATGTCCAGAACTGGACACAGGACTCAAGTGCTGAATAGAGGGGGTGGAGCACCTCATGGGGTTTGGAAATTATAATTCTGTTAATAAAACAAGTTGAGGAGCCGTATAGCCATTACAAAAACCAAATTGAAAAGTAGAACAGGCGATACCTGTAGGCTACTAGGAAAATAACAAAAGGTTGCTAATATTTCGAGGGCAAAATCGAAATATTTGAGGGCTCTGAAGAAGAAGGGATTTTGCCCTCGAAATATTAGCAACTTTTTGTTATTTTTTCTAGCAGCCTAAAGGTATCACCTGTTCTAGTTTTGTATTTAGTTCTGCTAATGCCTCTTAAAATAGCATTTGCCTTTTTGTGTGTGGCCACATCACAGGGTTGGCTCATATCCAGCTGATGATCTACCAGGATCCCAAGGCCCTTCTCGCTTGTAGCACTGCTGAGCCAGGCGCCCCCATCTTGTAACAGTGCGTTTGGTTCCTTCTTCCTAGGCGCTGCAGTACTTACCACGTCTCCCTTGTTGAATATCATTCTGCTGGTTTCAGCCCAGGGCTCCAGCTTCCAGCCTTATCACGTATACTACTCTGCACCATGAGAATGCCAACGCTCCCTGGGAAGGCTCAAGGACCTTAACACCGCAGCCCCAATGGATTACTCCAAAGTCTCCAGCCAAACACGACTAGGAAACCCGTGGAACACCTCCTCCTCTCGGCAGCTTGTGTTCAATGACAGCCACCCAGGGGTCAATTGCTACTGAACTTGCAAGGGGCAAAACCAATGTTGGCTTGGCCCTCTGATGCGGATCTACGCCAACCCTTTCCAACATGCATGGACACGGAGCTAGATGAGCAGCACAGCATGGATGGGTCCCCTGATATAGGATAGTATAAGCCTCCTCCACCTGTAAGACCAGACCCCAGAATCTTCGGGATGAGCCTCCCAAAATCTCCCAGTGGTCATTCTGGAAGAGGTGGGGGCTGTGATTTGTAGCAGACTAAGCAAAGTAACTTTTCCAGGCTCTTCCCAGGACACTTATTTAACCGCTGGATAACTCAGTGGCTTAGGCCATGGGTGTCCAAACCTTGGCCCTCCAGATGTTTTGGACCACAGCTCCCAGAATTCCAAGACTATATTGCCAACGACAAAGGACTGTTGGAGTTGTGGTCCAGAACATCTGAAGGGCCGAAGTTTGGACACCACTGGCTTAGTCCTCTGACGTGGGAGCTCGACATCCGGAGTTCAATTCCCCGGAGGTCATTATTTCCCCGTTTCTGAACCAGTTGGTTCCTCTGTGTCTTTTTGCCCCCGCGTTGCCCCAGCTTTTTTTTTTTTTGCATGCTCACTTTGTCACAGAACCTGTACAGGTCCAGGTAAGTCTCCAGCTCGGCCTCCTTCCTCTGCATGGCCATGTAGAAGGTGGTCAGCTTGGCTTGGAAGACTCGGGTGGCTTCCTCAAAGGCATCCATCTCAGAGAATCGGGAGCCCTGGACCTTGGCAGCTTCCTTGGACAGAGAAAGCCCCGGTTGTAGTGGACCTAAAGGAGAGGAGAGGGCAAGCAGGAGAAGTGGATAGAGGGACACTCTTCTCCCTCTCACAAAATACCAGAACTAGGGGACATCCACTCAAATTGAGTGCTGGGAGAGCAAGAACAGACAAAGGAAAATATTATTTCACCCAGTGCGTTGTTAGTCTATGGAACTCCCTGCCACAGGATGTGGTGATGGCATGTGACCTGGATGCCTTCAAAAGGGGATTGGACAGATTCCTGGAGGAAAAGTCCATCACAGGTGACAAACTATAATGGAGATGTGCAATCGCCAGGCTGAAAACCGGGATACTTCAAGGGCCAGATGCAGGGGAGTGGGATCAGGAGACAGATATCTAGTCTCGTGTGCTCCCAGAGGCATTTGTTGGGGCCACTGTGAGATACAGGAAGCTGGACTAGATGGGCCTTTGGCTTGATCCAGCAGGGCTCTTCTTAGGTTCTTATGGAGTGGTATCAGGAGACAGAGATCTAGTCTCATGCGCTCCCAAACGCATCTGGTGGGGCCGCTGTGAGATACAGGAAGCTGGACTAGATGGGCCTTTGGCTTGATCCAGCAGGGCTCTTCTTAGGTTCTTATGGAGTGGTATCAGGAGACAGAGATCTAGTCTGGTGTGCTCCAAGAGGGGCTACTTTGAGATCCAGGAAGCTGGACTAGATGGGCCTTTGGCCTGATCCAGCAGGGCTCTTCTTATGCTCTTATGTTCTTAAGACAGGCTCGGTTCTGTGAGTTGGGCGGGGGGGGGGGGACCCTACAGATCATGGAGACCGGTCCCTATCAGGGAGGCACCATGGAGGGATTGAACTCCCAATCTCTGGCTCTGCAGCCAGAGGCCTTGCCCACCTGGCTATCCGACACCCTCACCATCCTCTTAGAAGGGCAGAGCTGGGAGGGACTCTATGGATCATGGGGTTCCGCCTCTGTCATGGAGACACTGGAGGGAAGCGGTGGTGGACCTTCGGCCCTCCAGGTGTTTTGGACCACAACTCCCAGAATCCCAAGCATGCACTGCCAATGAACAAAAGAAAATGTCTTTTCACCCAGCACGTTGTTGGTCTGTGGAACTCCCTGCCACAGGAGGTGGTGATGGCATCTGGCCTGGATGCCTTCAAAAGGGGATTGGACAGATTCCAGGTGGAAAAGTCCATCACAGGTTACAAGCCATGATGGAGATGTGTAAATGCCAGGCTTAAAACCAGGGTACTTCAAAGGCCAGATGCAGGGGAGTGGTATCAGGAGACAGAGATCTAGTCTCATGCGCTCCCAAATGCACCTGGTGGGGCCACTGTGAGATCCAGGAAGCTGGACTAGATGGGCCTTTGGCCTGATCCAGCAGGGCTCTTCTTAGGTTCTTATGACTGTGGGTGTTGCGTCCCCAAACATCTGGAGTGCCGAAGGCTCACCACCACTGCCATAAGAGAATTGAACTCCCACAGCCAGGGACCTCAATTCCTGAGCCATCCAGCACTTCAAGAATAATCTTCCAACTATGGGGCTGGAAGGGTTGAGTCCAGACCCCTTCATGGTGGTGGTGGAGGGATCAAACTCCCAGCCTCTGGCCCCACAGCCCTTGACCTCAACCACTTATATATAGAAAAACAACAAAACAGAATCAAACACATAATAGGACATACAACAGTGATAAAAATAAAAATAAGAGAACAGTGGTACCTTGTATAAAGGAATTAATTCGTTCCAAATGAAATTATGTTAAGCAAATTTTCCTTTATACAAATTCCCATAGGAATGCATTGAAAATGGAGCAATCCCATTTTTATGTTGTATGGATTTTCCCCATAGGCGATTATGTTAAGCAAATTTCTCCTATCTCTGGAATGTTTTATGTTGTACAAATTTTATGTTATACAAGCTGTTTGTTATACAAGGGTCCACTGTACTCAAAAGAGGGCAGAATGATTTAGAAAAACACCTAATGGTCGCCAAATCTCTCTCGATAAAGCAAGGTCTTAAGAGCTTTTTTTTGAAGGCCAGCAGGGACAGTGCTAGGTGCAGCTCACTGGGCAGGTGGTTCCAGAGCGAGGGGCCAGCCACAGAGAAGGCTCGGTTTCAGGTAACCGGTTTCCTAGCCTCCCTGGGGTGGACCCCCGAAGTGAGAACAGCCGCAACATTCAGTGGAACTCTTGGAGATCTGCTCTGCCAGGTATTCGGGTACCAAACCATGGAGGGTTTTGTAAATCAAAACCAGTGCCTTGAATCTGATATTTCCACTGATATTTCCGTTGGGCTACACCTTGCCAGTACACCTATGGGCTAAGCCGCAATAGGGGAATTAAATCTGATTAAAGGTGAAGAAGAGCACAAACCTGGATGCAGATTTAGGGCAAGGCTGGTGGGCGCAGCTGGAATCCTACAGACGTCGGTCACAGTTTCAGCACAGCAAGGGGGTGACCCCTTGAGAGAGGGGACTGGCCAGTGCCTTTCAACACTTTTATGGACAAAGGGGAAGCAGCAGGTTTAAAAAAGTGAAACGCTCCTGAGCGTGAGCCTGCATACTGTAATTGATTTGCTCTTAGACCATGTGTAGCTTGGATACTGTAACTAAACTGCAAACCTTGCATAGAATCCTAGAGTTGGAAGAGACCTCAAGGGCCATCCAGTCCAACCCCCTGTCATGCAGGAACCCCCACTTGAAGTGGTATGGGGCGGGATATAAGCAGAAACACTTTGCTTTTTGCCTTTGCTTTCAGTCTCAGAATATGGAAGTCTGACATTTCTTTAGTGCAATTCTGCGTCCTTGCTCCGATGCCACTTCGGCTGGAGGAAGGCACCCGAGCCTCTCAACGTACTGTGGCTTCTTTGAAGAATTCCTTAAACCGTCGGTAGGATTCTTCGGCGCTCTCCCGGCTGCCCTCGGCCACCCCCACCTCACGAAGCTCCGGTTCTCCTTCTTCATCAAACCACACACTGAGCTATTTGGGGAAGCAAAGAGAAGAAAGAGTCAGGGGAGAGAGAGCTGGAAGGCCGTCGTCCGTTCACCCCTGCTGCGCGTGGACTTAACGTTTCAAGTAACGCACATTTTTTGCCCTACCGCCTTTCCCCTGTCTCTTGAAACACAAGCGGAAACCTAACAGATCTCTCAGATGTTGAGTTGAGATTAGAGATGGGCACGAAATGAATTTTTAATTTGTTTCATTATTCGTTATTCGTTTCATTCCCTAACAAAATAAATAACAAACCGCCACTCTAGAAGAAAAAGGAAATGAAACGAGACAGAAATTTCTGTTCCATTCCGTTCCATTCCGTTTCGTTTCTCCATTGGAATGCATTAGACCATTCCTATGGGGAAAACCTGTTCCCCCCCATGCCCCAGCGATCAGCTGTAGCGCAGGCTGAAGGCCTCCCTACAGCTGATCAGGGCTTTTGTTAAAAAGCCCCGATTAGCTGTATTGCGGGGGCCCTGCTGAGCTTGCAGGAAATAAAATAAAAAATAAAATAGAAATAAAAATATTTTTTAAAAAAGCGCCAAGCACAGGGTGTGCTAAAGCTGGTCGGGGATTTTTTTTTAAAGCCCCGATCAGCTGTAGTACGGGCCCCCTGCTGGGTTCTTACAGTAATAAAAATAAAAAATAAAAATAATAGAAATAAGAAAAGCACCATGGGGCCCTGGGAAACAAACAAAAAATGAAATGAAACGAATTATGAAATGAAAAAAATTCATTTTGTAATAAATGAAATGAACTGGGGTGAGGAAAAATGAAAAACAAAACAAAACGCCATATTGGCGTTTCGTGCCCATCTCTAGTTGAGACGCCTTCTACTTGACTTCTCAGGAGGCATTTTAATCCAAAACTGTAAAGTGTGCGAGATGGGATTTGCAGCTGACCTGCTGCCACCAGCGTGTGGGGCACGAGCCACGACACACCCTATAGGGCCAATTTATGTGGAAGGCCTACAATCAGAAGCTGAACTCCATGAATGTTGGAGAGATGTGATTCAGGCAGAACACCATGAGAAACCATACTTGCAAATGTAGCCCTCCCCTCACCCCCACGTGAATCAATTTCAAAACAATCTGCAGACGATGAGAGGTGTGAAACGATTCCTACTCAGATGCTCTCAGCACTTCAGGAATTCCCACTTCTAACGACACCCTGTCTGTAATGTTTTATTGGGCCCTTGGGTTTCTTCCTGTGGAAAAGAGGCTTAAGAAGATTTCTCTCTAAAATCCCCCCCCCCAGTGATGAAATAAATAAGCCTGCACTCTTTCAGTTACATATGGCATCTATCAACCGGGGCTTCCTGAACATTTAATTCACTTTCACCTCCAATGCGAGGGCTGCCATTAGCCCCGTTCATTTATTTTAATTCACCTTACAAAAGATGGCTCTTTAAGTGGATCCAGATCAGACCAAGAAGATATATCTGTTAATCCACCTGAAGTCAATGAAACATTCTCAACTGATCACACATCTCAGAGGGAAGACTGAATCCTATTTCATGCTGTTCGGGTTCCTTTCAAATTAAGCAGGAAATTATGTACACATTGGCTGATGCAGAAGACGGAACTCAATGGCTTAATAATTGGATTTCAGTCTCTGCGTACAAAAGCATTCTCTTGGCATGCCGGTGTGTGTATGCATTAACACCCACTGTCGGAATTCTGATGGGACCAGGGGACAGACCTTCTCGGATGGAACCAGTGGAAATGCAGGACCCCCCCCCAAATGGGGACGACCCCCAGAAAGAGGGGGAGCATCGGGGTGGGTGGGTGGGGAGAAGCCTTCTGCTCTTTGCCTCTTTGAATCCATCCCTTCTGAAAATGGCTTCTATCCCAGGCCAGCTGTCTAAGGGCCTTTTCACACGACCCCTAAGATCCGCTGGCCACTTAAATTCGGATCAGAGATCTTAGGGGTTTGTCGCTGTTCCTGCGTTCCCACCCCCTCCACACCCCTG
Source organism: Phrynocephalus forsythii (assembly GCA_029282475.1). Classification (NCBI taxonomy): domain Eukaryota; kingdom Metazoa; phylum Chordata; class Lepidosauria; order Squamata; family Agamidae; genus Phrynocephalus; species Phrynocephalus forsythii. Next base: position 130,826,216 of record JAPFRF010000005.1, on the reverse strand, counting down.
GCTGCTGGCTGCGTGAGGGGAGGGAGAAAAAAAGGAAGAAAAGAATGCCGGCTTACCTCCGTTCTGCCAGTCTCGCTCTGTTCCCGGCAGCATTCAGATCTCTTAAAGGGGCGGGGGGCGGCGGCAAAAAAACAACAAACAGAAGCCAGGAGAGCCCGGCACTCTAGGTTACATCCGGATCTGGGATTTTTCACGCTCTGAGAGCAGGTACCTGAAAAGTGCGCTGGGACGCGCTTAGGTGGGCGTGGTCGCACTTAATTATCTGTAAACTCCGGAGCTGGTGGGGAAACAATTTTAAGCTCCGGAGCTGGGAGCCATTTGCGGCGGAGTTTAGGGGTCGTGTACAAAGGGCCTAAGACCAGAGAAAAGTCCAGAGTCCCAAAAGGTGCCTTCTTTCCAGCTGCAACCCCAAACCCACCCACCCCAAACCCCAATCCTGGCTTGGACCCTCAGATTGTCCAAGACTTTCAGGCTCGTGAAAAAAGATCCGTCTCTTTTTCCTACCAAATTTAGGGGGGGATGAGTGTCTCCAGGTATAGACGTTTGTGCAGGAAGTGGGCCGAAAAGGAACAGGACCTTCTCCGTGGTGGCTCCCTATCGTTGGAATAAACCCCCAAGCAAAATTCACCTGGCCCCTTCACTGGGGATTTTTAAAAAAGAGATCTTTGAAAACACACCTGTTTGCAGAGTGGCATTTCAAGATATTCCATCACAGAGCACAGAGAAGTCAGCTTTTAAGTTATTAGCTCCGTCCCCTTGGTTTCATTAATTTTTAAAAATTCTTTCTTTTCAGTTTAATCTGATTGCTTATTTGATTTTCTGCTTTGTTAGTATGTCTTTGTGGCTTTCACTTAATGTGTGATTGTTGTTCTGTTATGTCGTGAAGTGCCCAGAGCATGTTTTGTAGCCACATGGGTAATCACAGAATCATAGAATCATAAGAGCTGGAAGAGACCTCAGTGAGGGCCATCTAGTCCAACCTCCTGCCATGCAGGAACCCCCATCAAAGGACTCCCGACAGATGGGCATCCAAAAAACCTCCAAAGAAGGAGATTCCACCACCCTCCTTTGTGGCAGCATCTTCCACTGCCAAACAGCTTTAACTGTAATGAAGTTCTTCCTAATGTTCAAATGGAATCTTTTTCCTGTAGTTTGAAACCATTGCCCTGAGTCCTAGTCTGTGAAGCCATGGAAAACAAACCTGTTGCCTCTTCAATATGACATCCTTTCAAATGTTTGAACATAGCTATCATATCCCCTCTCAGTCTTCTTTTTGAAAGACTAAACATTCCCAGCTCCCTAAGATGTTGGGGTAAGACATTTCTTCCAGACCTTCAACCATCCTGGTCACCCTCCTCCTGTACCTGCTCAAGGGAGGGAAGAAAAAGAGGAAAAAGATCCGCAGGCTCACCTTAAAGCCGGGACCAGAGATCTTAGGGATTCCTTCTCTTCCTGTGTCCCCACCCCTCCGCACTTCCTGGCTGCTGGGCAGGAGAGGAGGAAAAAAAAAAGAAAGAAAAGCATGCCGCGCACCACCAGTTCTGCCTAAATCTGGACCTGGCAACATTTCCAGTCCTGTAAAAGCAGCTCAAGAAAAAGGGCTGGGAGCCCAAAAAACAACAAACAGAAGCGAGGAGATTCCTGCAAACACCAGAGCTGGTGGGGAAACAATTTTCACCTCCAGAGCTGGCAGCCATTTGAAAGGTGAGTTTGGGTCGTGCTAAAAGGGGTGTGGTTATCATAATTTCCTCAAACTTCGGAGCTGAAAGGCTAAACATTTTAAAGCTCCCTAAGATGCTGGGAGCCATTTTTGCAGACCTTCAAGTTTGGGGTCCTCCTCTATAAACGCCCGTTGTCAACATCCTTTTAAAATTGAGGCACACAGAACTGGACACAGGACTCCAGGTGGGGTCTGACCAGAGCAGAATAGAGTGGTAATATAAGTCGAATTAACACCACCAGCAGCAGTAACAACAACCTGAGTTGTCCTGGAGTTGGGACTTCCTTGGCAAATCCTTCAGAGGGCCTGGTCCTGAGTCAAGTGGAGCCCCCTCAACCCCTAAAAATCCCAGCCCTGTGGATACAGCTCCTTTTCCATTAGAGTGGCTGGCATCCACATTTCTCTCCAGGCAGAGTGTGTGTGTGTGGAGGGAGGGGGGGGGGAGCCGTGCATGCAGAAACCATGGCAAGGTCCCCACGGGGAAGGTTGATCCTTGGGTTGTGTGGTGGGAAGAGGATCACCTGCCTTGTGAAATTCCGCTTCCAGCTGCCGGACCTTCAACAGGAACTGGAGGTGCTCCAAGCGGCTATTGGATTTGGTCACCAAGCTATGCACCTCATCCTCCACCAGGCTGTAGAGGGCCAAAGCACCGTCCATGCTACTCCTGGCAAGCGGAAAAGGAAAACCACATGTGAAGTCCATGCCACTTTCACACTGATGAATGGGGGCTAGGATTCTTTTAAATAATTAATTTTATTTATTTAAAGTATTTTTAGCCCACCTTTCTCCTTGGAAAAGGACCCAAGGCGGATTACAGCAAGGAGGGACAATATACAGTCCAATACAACTAAGACATGTTCAAGTATTGAGAATAGGGAACCGAGGAACATCTTAAGGCATTAAAAGACAACATTACATTAAAGCTACAAGAAAATGCAAGCAGTTCAAAGGAGAGTAAAGTTCCAAGTAAAGTTATGAGTGATGGAAACTAACATGGAAAACATAGTGTCAGTGTAATCACACAAGGTTATAAGTGGTTATAAACACAAAGTCTATGTGATCATGTATGGTAGATTCATATAAAAGACACATCATAGGTAGTCCATCATTCAGGGAAAACTTGTCTGAAGAGAAAGGTCTTTGCCTGTTTCTGGAATGGCTTGCATTTTGCTACCTGAGGCAAAGGAGAATGTGGTGTGTCCCTTTACCCTCCCTCTTGTCCATGGGCTAACAGCAGCCCAATACTTTCTTTCTTTCTTTCTTTCTTTCTTTCTTTCTTTCTTTCTTTCTTTCTTTCTTTCTTTCTTTCTTTCTTTCTTTCTTTCTTTCTTTCTTTCTTTCTTTCTTTCTTTCTTTCTTTCTTATGTTTCTACACTGCCCATCTAGACAATTCTGGGCAGTTTAAAACACACAGGGAGGGTGTACTTCCACACAGGGAGACTGTCCACTTTACTACTCATTATTACATGTCTGTGAAGATTCTCAGTCCTCCAGGTGAGTTTATCTGGAAGTTGAGTCATGACTGGACTTCTTTTCCTGAGACAGAAACATTTCGCTGCTCATCCAAACAGCTTCATCAGTCTGACAAAGTTGTTTGGATGAGCAGGGAAACGTTTCAGTCTCTCAAGAAAATGAAGTCCAGTTGCCAGGACTCAACTTCCAGAGATACTCATTCCGTGCTGCCACCGCCACCACCTCCACCTCAGCATCAGGCCAATTTAGGAATCCAACGGAAGGTCTGTGAGGGTTGCCAAGCTACTCTCATTTCTTTTAGTTTGCTCCACTGTCTAAGAGCAAACCAAGCCGGTGCCTCCTCTCTTCCACCGTCCCCCAGCCCCTGGACAGCTCAGCCCTTCTCCCTGCCTCTGCTTTTCATATGATCACAGATTGACAGAGTGGGAAGGGGCCTATATAGAGTCACAGAGTCCATCCCCCTGCTCAGTCAAAGCACATCTTCCAGGTGGTTGCCTAAATTTCTCTAGAATGCCTCCGGTGTTGGAGCACTTACCACCTCCCGAGGTCATTGGTTCCATTGCTGTACTACTCTAAAAGTTAGTAAGTTTTTCCCCTTATATTCAGCCTAAAATCTGGTTTCCTTTATCTTTGAGCCCATAGTTATGTGCCCTGCACTCTGGGATGATGGAGAACAGATCCAGCCCCTCCTCTGTAGGACAGCCCTTCAAATATTTGAAAAGTGGTAGCATATCTCCCCCTCGTCTTCCTTTTCTCAGGGCTAAGGATGCCCAGTTCTTTCAGTCCTTCCTTACAGGGCTTGGTTTCCAACCCCATGATCGTCCTTGTTCCCCTCCTCTAAACATCTTCCAATTTGAAAAGTGGTAGCCTATCTCCCCCTCGTCTTCCTTTTCTCAGGGCTAAGGATGCCCAGTTCTTTCAGTCCTTCCTTACAGGGCTTGGTTTCCAATCCCATGATCGTCCTTGTTCCCCTCCTCTAAACATCTTCCAATTTGAAAAGTGGTAGCCTATCTCCCCCTCGTCTTCCTTTTCTCAGGGCTAAGGATGCCCAGTTCTTTCAGTCCTTCCTTACAGGGCTTGGTTTCCAATCCCATGATCGTCCTTGTTCCCCTCCTCTAAACATCTTCCAATTTGAAAAGTGGTAGCCTATCTCCCCCTCGTCTTCCTTTTCTCAGGGCTAAGGATGCCCAGTTCTTTCAGTCCTTCCTTCAGGGCATGATTTCCAACCCCATGATCTTGTTCCCCTCCTCTAAACATCTTCCAATTTGAAAAGTGGTAGCCTATCTCCCCCTCGTCTTCCTTTTCTCAGGGCTAAGGATGCCCAGTTCTTTCAGTCCTTCCTTCAGGGCTTGGTTTCCAACCCCATGATTCCTTGTTCCCCTCCTCTAAACATCTTCCAATTTGAAAAGTGGTAGCCTATCTCCCCCTCGTCTTCCTTTTCTCAGGGCAGAGGGCTTGGGTTCATCTTCCAATTTGAAAAGTGGTAGTCGTCTTCCTTTTCTCAGGGCTAAGGAGTCCTTCCTTACAGGGCTTGGTTTCCAACCCCATGATCGTCCTTGTTCCCCTCCTCTAAACATCTTCCAATTTGAAAAGTGGTAGCCTATCTCCCCCTCGTCTTCCTTTTCTCAGGGCTAAGGATGCCCAGTTCTTTCAGTCCTTCCTTACAGGGCTTGGTTTCCAACCCCATGAGTCCTTGTTCCCCTCCTAAACATCTTCCAATTTGAAAAGTGGTAGCCTATCTCCCCCTCGTCTTCCTTTTCTCAGGGCTAAGGATGCCCAGTTCTTTCAGTCCTTCCTTACAGGGCTTGGTTTCCAACCCCATGATCGTCCTTGTTCCCCCTCTAAACATCTTCCAATTTGAAAAGTGGTAGCCTATCTCCCCCTCGTCTTCCTTTTCTCAGGGCTAAGGATGCCCAGTTCTTTCAGTCCTTCCTTACAGGGCTTGGTTTCCAACCCCATGATCGTCCTTGTTCCCCTCCTCTAAACATCTTCCAATTTGAAAAGTGGTAGCCTATCTCCCCCTCGTCTTCCTTTTCTCAGGGCTAAGGATGCCTTTCAGTCCTTCCTTACAGGGCTTGGTTTCCAACCCCATGAGTAAACATCTTCCAGTCCTAAGGATGCCCAGTTCTTTCTTACAGGGCTTGGTTTCAACCCCATGATCGTCCTTGCTAAACATCTTCCATTTGGTGGCCTATCTCCCCCTCGTTGCCTCGTCTTCCTTTTCTCAGGGCTAAGGATGCCCAGTTCTTTCAGTCCTTCCTTACAGGGCTTGGTTTCCAACCCCATGATCGTCCTTGTTCCTTGTTCCCCTCCTCTAAACATCTTTCTTCCTTTTCTCAGGGCTAAGGATGCCCAGTTCTTTCAGTCCTTCCTTACAGGGCTTGGTTTCCAATCCCATGATCGTCCTTGTTCCCCTCCTCTAAACATCTTCCAGCCATCTCCCCCTCGTCTTCCTTTTCTCAGGGCTAAGGATGCCCAGTTCTTTCAGTCCTTCCTTACAGGGCTTGGTTTCCAATCCCATGATGTCCTTGTTCCCCTCCTCTAAACATCTTCCAATTTGAAAAGTGGTAGCCTATCTCCCCCTCGTCTTCCTTTTCTCAGGGCTAAGGATGCCCAGTTCTTTCAGTCCTTCCTTACAGGGCTTGGTTTCCAACCCCATGATTCCTTGTTCCCCTCCTCTAAACATCTTCCAATTTGAAAAGTGGTAGCCTATCTCCCCCTCGTCTTCCTTTTCTCAGGGCTAAGGATGCCCAGTTCTTTCAGTCCTTCCTTACAGGGCTTGGTTTCCAACCCCATGATCGTCCTGTTCCCCTCCTCTAAACATCTTCCAATTTGAAAAGTGGTAGCCTATCTCCCCCTCGTCTTCCTTTTCTCAGGGCTAAGGATGCCCAGTTCTTTCAGTCCTTCCTTACAGGGCTTGGTTTCCAACCCCATGGTCCTTGTTCCCCTCCTCTAAACATCTTCCAATTTGAAAAGTGCCCTAGTCTTCCTTTTCTCAGGGCTAAGGATGCCCAGTTCTTTCAGTCCTTCCTTACAGGGCTTGGTTTCCAACCCCATGATCGTCCTTGTTCCCCTCCTCTAAACATCTTCCAATTTGAAAAGTGGTAGCCTATCTCCCCCTCGTCTTCCTTTTCTCAGGGCTAAGGATGCCCAGTTCTTTCAGTCCTTCCACAGGGCTTGGTTTCCAACCCCATGATCGTCCTTGTTCCCCTCCTCTAAACATCTTCCAATTTGAAAAGTGGTAGCCTATCTCCCCCTCGTCTTCCTTTTCTCAGGGCTAAGGATGCCCAGTTCTTTCAGTCCTTCCTTACAGGGCTTGGTTTCCAACCCCATGATCGTCCTTGTTCCCCTCCTCTAAACATCTTCCAATTTGAAAAGTGGTAGCCTATCTCCCCCTCGTCTTCCTTTTCTCAGGGCTAAGGATGCCCAGTTCTTTCAGTCCTTCCTTACAGGGCTTGGTTTCCAACCCCATGATCGTCCTTGTTCCCCTCCTCTAAACATCTTCCAATTTGAAAAGTGGTAGCCTATCTCCCCCTCGTCTTCCTTTTCTCAGGGCTAAGGATGCCCAGTTCTTTCAGTCCTTCCTTACAGGGCTTGGTTTCCAACCCCATGATCGTCCTTGTTCCCCTCCTCTAAACATCTTCCAATTTGAAAAGTGGTAGCCTATCTCCCCCTCGTCTTCCTTTTCTCAGGGCTAAGGATGCCCAGTTCTTTCAGTCCTTCCTTACAGGGCTTGGTTTCCAACCCCATGATCGTCCTTGTTCCCCTCCTCTAAACATCTTCCAATTTGAAAAGTGGTAGCCTATCTCCCCCTCGTCTTCCTTTTCTCAGGGCTAAGGATGCCCAGTTCTTTCAGTCCTTCCTTACAGGGCTTGGTTTCCAACCCCATGATCGTCCTTGTTCCCCTCCTCTAAACATCTTCCAATTTGAAAAGTGGTAGCCTATCTCCCCCTCGTCTTCCTTTTCTCAGGGCTAAGGATGCCCAGTTCTTTCAGTCCTTCCTTACAGGGCTTGGTTTCCAACCCCATGATCGTCCTTGTTCCCCTCCTCTAAACATCTTCCAATTTGAAAAGTGGTAGCCTATCTCCCCCTCGTCTTCCTTTTCTCAGGGCTAAGGATGCCCAGTTCTTTCAGTCCTTCCTTACAGGGCTTGGTTTCCAACCCCATGATCGTCCTTGTTCCCCTCCTCTAAACATCTTCCAATTTAAACATCTTCCTTTTTTAAGGATGCCCAGTTCTTTCAGTCCTTCCTTACAGGGCTTGATGTGCCTCTAAACATCTTCCAGAACTGGGCATGGTGCTTCCTTACAGGGCTTGGTTTTGAGGCTCTAAACATCTTCCAGAGCCATCTACAGTCTTCCTTTTCTCAGGGCTAAGGATGCCCAGTTCTTGCAGTCCCCTGCAGGGCTTGGTTTCCAACCCCATGATGTCCTTGTTCCCCTCCTCTAAACATCTTCCAATTTATCAGCAGAGCAGCTAACCAGAGCCATACAGAGAGAAAGGTGCACCCTGCAGGATTTGAAGGCTATGCTTCTACAGTGGTTCCCCGACTTAAGAGCAGCTCGACTTAAGAGCAATTCAACTTAAGAGCGGAAAACTGCTGGCATTTTAACTGCTGCCTTACAAATTTTAGATATGGTCTGCTCGACTTGCAAATTTTTTTCATTTTTTTCATTTTTAACTTATTTTTTCAATTTTTTAAAGATTGGTACCTGACTGAAGACTAGTTCAACTTAAGAGCATGCATTCGGAACGGATTAAATTTGTAAGTTGAGGTACCACTGTATTTCAAAATGCCACTCCCGCTTCTGTGGAAAGCATCCGGGAACCTGGTTGCCTCGGCTGTTTCCTTCCCTCTGTCTCATGTTGCCGCCATTGCCCTCTGACTCTCCTGGGTCCACCCTTTCCTTAGGCCGCTGTCCATTCTTGGTGGCCTCCCTTTGTTCCCAATTTTCCATGGTTCAATTTTGGAAAATTGCAAAATGATCCCGGGGATAACATGTGTGTGCCTAACTCAACAACACAGTGGTGCTGGGGGCCATCAGAGGGCGCTTTTACACGACCCCCTAAGATCCGCTGGCAACTTAAATTCAGACCAGAGATCTTGGGGGTTTGCTCCTCTTGCTGTGTTCCCACCCCTCTGCACTCCTTTGCTCCTGTCTGCGGTGAGAGGAGGGAGAAAAAAAAGGAGAAAAGAATGCAGGCTCACCTCCGCTCTGCATTGGGAGCAGCCCCGGGAAGCATTCCAGTCTCTTAAAGGGGCGGGGGGCAAAAAAACCAAAACACAAACAGAAGGTAAGGACAGCCCGGCACTCACTGCTTTGCAATCCGCATCAGAAATTTTTCACCTTCGGAGACCAGGTACTTGGAAAATGCGCTGGGACGCGTTAGGTGGGCGTGGTTGTACTTAATTTTTTTTTTAAAGTCCAGAGCTGATGGGAAAACATTTTTAAGCTCTGGATCTAGAAGCCCTTTGCCTCGGATTTTAGGGGTCGTGTAAAAGTGCCCAGAGTTTCCCCAAGAGCTGCAAAAGGATTACTACCACCCCCCCTCTGCGTCCAGGCATGTGACACTCAAGCCGATCCTCCCCCCACTTGATGGGGGTAACAAGAGACAGAAGCCAAAGCTCAGGCTTTCCTACCGGACGTGAGGGCAGAAGCTGAGCCGGGCCGCCTCCTTCCTTAGCCTGGCGAGGGTGGCCCCACCTTCTCTCTGCAAGTTCATCAGCTGCGCATCACGCAGAACCTCCTGCATCAGCTGCCGATGATGGTCCACTTGGTCTTCAACAGCCTGTAGGATGATGATGGCAGAGGGTTAACTGTGTTTGTGGGGGGTGGGGGACTTTGCAACACCCATGGACCCCAAGTGCTGAATATAACACCTTTTCCTCCTAAGGTAAGCCTACCTCTGAAGGCCAGTTGCTGAGCAGAAACAAACAGGGAGAAGGTTTATCTCCCCCTTTGACCAGATACCTTCCAAGAAGCTTCTGGCTGGCTGCTCTTGGCAAACAGAAGCCAACCCCAGGGCACCAACCCAGTTTCAGAGAACCAGTATCATGGGAGCTGCACCCAGTTCAACCCTCAAGGCAGGAATCCAAAACCAAAGCAGATCTGACAGATGGTCAGCATCTCTAGTTTCCTCTTGAATGTCTCCAGAGTGGGAGCACTCACCACCTCCTCCTGAGGTGATGGGTTCCATTGTTGTACTGCTCGAACACTTAGGAACTTTTCCCTGGTTGATTCAGGAGAGATCCTATGCGCTGCACTCCAGAAAACTAACCTTTGGGGCGGATCTCAGAGCTCTTGGCCCTTAAGGAGTGCCGTGGCGCAGTGGTTAAATGCCTGTCCTGCAGGTAAAACTGTGCTCACGACCTGGGGTTCAATCCCAGGTAGCAGCCTCAGGGTTGACTCAGCCTTCCATCCTTCCAAGGTGGGTAAAATGAGTACCCAGCTTGCTGGGGGGGGGAATGTGTAGCCTAAATGCTGTAATTAAAAACTGTAAACCGCCCAGAGACTACTTGAAGTGGTATGGGGCGGTATACAGTGACCCCCCGCCATTTCGCGGTTCAGGTATTGCGGTCCCACTACATCGCGGGACCGCAGTACCTGCACCGTGGGGGGGGGCGGCGGGAGGGGGCAGCTGAGTTGCTCCGCACCCCCCCACACACCTCCGAGAAGCCTCCGGGGTGCGTGGGAGGGTGACGGGGGGATCGGGTCGCTCCGCGCCGCCCTGCCACGCACCCCGAGAAGCCTCGGGGCCACGCAGGCGGGCAGCAGCGGGGGATCCGGTCTCTCCGCACGGCCCTCCCACGCACCCGAGAAGCCTTGGGGCTGTGCAGGCGGGCGGCGGTGGCGGGAGGTAAGATCCCCCTGCCGCCGTGGCACGCCGTGCAATCGCCTCAGGTGACTTCATGACAGCTGAGGCAGCAAGGAGGCCAATGTTTCTTATTCACAAGATGAGCCTCTGCAGATGTGACATGCACAGCTTTTGTCTGTCGAAAGCCTTTTTTGAAGAAGGATCAACCTCCAAAGATGCATGAGGTGTTTCTAAATGATTATGCCTTTTGCATCAAGCATCACAATTCTCTACCCCTGAAATGACTTGGGAATCCCAATTGTTCAGCATCCCAGTTGTTCAGCATGAGAGGAGAGAGGAAAGAGAGAGGGGGGGCACACCCATAGATGCAGGGAGGGAGGGAGGGAGGGAGGGATGTGCCTCAATGGTTACCTTTGAAGTTTTTAGTGCATTTTCCTTCTCCAGTTCCCGGGTGGTTCTCTGCAAGAGCTCAGAGACCTTTGTGAGGTCACGGATGAAAGGGTGGAACTTCTGAGAGGAGGAAACAAACAAAAAAATTTTTTTGGTCAAATAAAGAATCAGCAACAAAACACCGTGCCACGAAACAACCCAAATGCACTTCTGTGCAACAAGACATATATCAGTTACAAGAAAGGTGACTGTGCATAATAATGAGCAAGTAGGGCCTGGAACTTATTGGTATTACAGTTCCCATGCCACCTTGAGGATTCTGGTAGCTGTAGTCCATGAAGGACCTTTTCCCGTCCTTCCCAAAATCCCACTCAGAGAAGGGCCTAAAGAGGTTCTTATTTGCAATGACAGAAAACAGTTTTCCCTCCCCACCCCACCTCTCTCTCTCTCTCTCTCTCTCTCTCTCTCTCTCTCTCTCTCTCTCTCTCTCTCACACACACACACACACACACACACACACACACACACACACACACACACACACAAACACGCTCCTAGAGACATACATACATGGAGGTCAGTCTCATAACACCTTCTCTCTCTCTCTCTCTCTCTCTCTCTCTCTCTCTCTCTCACACACACACACACACACACACACACACACACACACTCCTAGGGATATACATACATGGAGGTCAGTCTCATAACACCTTCTCTCTGGGCGTTTATACACGACCCCTAAACTCTGGGGCAAATGGCTCCCAGCTCCGGAGCTTAAAAATGTTTCCCCACCAGCTCCGGAGTTAACAGGAAATTAAGTGCGACCACACCCACTTTAGCGCGTCCCAGCGCACCTTTCAAGTACCTGCTCTTTGGAGGTGAAAATTATTTGATCCGGTGTAACGATAGTGAGTGCGGGGCTCTCCTGGCTTCTGTTTGTTGTTTTTTGGCTCCCGCCCCTTTAAGAGCTACTTTTACAGAGACCAGAGGCAGAACGGAGGTGAGCGGCATGCTTTTCTTCCTCTTTTTTTCTCCCTCCCCTCACGCAGCCAGCAGCCAGGAAGTGCGGAGGGGTGGGGACGCAGGAAGAGCAACGAACCCCTAAGATCTCTGGTCCGAATTTAAGTGGCCAGCGGATCTTAGGGGTCGTGTGAAAAGGCCCGACCTCTCTCTCTCTCTCTCTCTCTCTCTCTCTCTCTCTCTCAATCCTGGCTGATCTTGCCTTCCAGATTCACAGCTGATGTTTTGGATAAGATAAAAAAGACCACCCCCCTGTCCCCTGATGCTCCCCTATCTTCAGTCTGGTTATTCATTTCTTTTTCTTTCTTTCTTTGGATACATTTTCAATTTATTTTCTACCCTAAATTACATAAAACAAATATATTGCTTGCCTCCTCTCATGTTATCGATTCAATCACAATTTCCCCCAACATTTGAGCCCAATATAATTCATGCCTTCTTTCCCAGCGTAAATGAGCATACTTTCATACTTATTTTCCTTACTATCTCATCCATATTCTATCGATCTTTACTTGTATCTACTTTTAATACAAAGAATATAGCCTATCTAATCTCAACAATCTATTCAATTTCACTGTTTAGATCTTCAGTACTAAACACTTCAGTTTAGATTTGGCTAACTATATATATTCTGTATATCATCCACAGTATCTTTGCCTATTCTTCCAAAGACTGCCTAATTTCAGCAATCATCTCTCATTCAAGTTAATACTTTGTGGGCTATTATAGAAGAGCTACCTCCTGGTCTATACATTTTACTTTATGCATAGAAGTTCTTGTCTATACCTAACTGCCACTATTCTTTAAAAAATCTAACAAATTAACATTTATTTATATATCAGGTTTGTCTTCACATTTCCATTTTTCGTTTCCCATATCATACCAATTAACTAGTGGCCTTACAAAATCAGAATACAGAAAACATTTTTTTGTAATGAATTCACTAAGCCAGAAATTCTTTTTTTCAATGATCCCTTTTCCTGCCAAGCCCCTTATCTTCACAGGTTGTTTTTCCCTTGTCAAATCTATTATCTTCATGGGTTGTTGTTACATTATCTTGATAGTAATCTTGATGGCCGCTCTGTTACTGAAAAAGTCCCAAATTTTCCTCTTTTTGGCACCCATATTAAGTAAGACAGATGTGCTTATCATACTTCGTAGACTTGGCACATCTAAGGGCTTAGCCTGCACCATTCTTGTCATATTTGTCTGCATGTTGAGATCCACCCTCTGTTCTGGTTTAATCTCTTGATTTGATCTGATTTCAGTAGATATGTTTATCATATTTTGTGAATTCGGCATATCCAAAGATTTATCTTGCATCAATCTTGTTGTGTTTGTCTGTAGATTAAGATCAGCTATCTATTGTAGGTCAATCTCCTGATCAGAACTAATTTCAGTTTTTTCTAGAGGCCCAATGCTATCCACCACTCCATCTTGAGATCTTGCAGAGTTGCTGTTGTAGTTATCTGCAGACTGCATTCCAGTCTCTGTTTTGCCTCTGTGTCTTTATCAGAATTCAAGATATATGTATCTTCAGAGGTTGAATTTATTTATTAATTATTTATTTATATAACTACCCAAAGGCAGCTCACAATCAAAGTAAACAATTTGTCTGTAATGTGTAGATATCTATATATATATTTTTGCAAATCACATAGAATTATGTTGGCAAAATCTTCTTCTGATATGTTTTCCCAATCCATTGTGTTTTATAGCTCACAAGAAAGAGTTAATATTACTTGTAATAGTTTCTGACCCTTAATTTCCAAAAAAAAGAGAGGTACAGAGGAGAGTAACTAGAGTAGATTGAAGCCGAAGCAGCAAGGAACAGCCTTCAGCCGTTGTTTTCAAAAACAAGCCGTTATTCCAAGGTCAGGTGATGCTTTTTGAAAGAACAGCTTTCCCAATGCTGCTAATACAGTTGTATCTTTAAATTCATCATATAGAAAGCACAGAGGCATAAGGTGGTTTCCTTTAAATTTTGTCTTTAAATCCACCACATATAAAGAGCAACAAAGGCATAAAATAGTTTTCCACAAGAAGAAAGCAATAGGCAGAAAACAATCACTTCTTCTGTTCTTGTGTTTGGAAAACATTTACCCCTACTTTGCTAAAAACTGCTTCCTCAGAGGGAGGGGGATTGGTGCTTGTTTGAAGATTTCCAGATACCAAGGAGAAGCTTTGCATAGAAATATAAAATCATTCTACTCACAACAACACACCAAATATTTACAACTTTAATGTCCGGCACCGACAGCTCCACCTTTGCCATAGTGCCGGTTTTCCTCCAGTGGGAGATGAAGCTAGAGCAGACCAGCTCTACTACTTCCACGAAGTTCGCCGCTGCTCCCTTCGTGGTCTACAGTTGCTGCTGCTTCTTCGTTTCCCCTCCAAGGAAACTTTATCCTTATTAGCGTCCCTTTTATCTGGAAGAATTCAACTTGATAAGCTGGAGCACTTATCAATCTATGTAGCCATGGTGTAGCCAGAACTGGAAGTCTGGTTATTCATTTCTAATGAGGCCTTTGGGGCATTTTGGTGCCCAAACCACAAAGCCCCCCCACCCCCTAAACACACACGACCCCACAAAGATGATGGAAGATAGCAAAGTCTCCAAAGGACTCAATTGGGTTAGCATGGAATGAGTTTCTTCTCTTTATCCTAGGCTTCAACAGTTTCTACAGTTAGAACCAGATGGTTAAAGAAATTAAATAGATGGGTGGTTTCCCTTTGAATTTAGGAAGACAAGAAGAGACTTTAATGAAGCAGTTTTCATCCATCCATCCATCCATCCATCCATCCATCCATCCATCCAACCAACCAACCAATCCACCAACCCCCAGACTCACACAAGACCACAGGGTGGGAAAGTTCAGAATAAATCAAATGGCACTCCCCCCCTTCCCCACCCCACCCCATGTGGTTGTACATGGTCTGGACAATGAGAGCAACTCCATCCACCTGGAAGTACTGGACCCACTCCTTGTGGCAATAGGAGAACTGGCCATCCTGTGCTGGCGTCAGCTGGCTGCTGTCCACATGCCGGCCCAAAGCTTTCAGGGAGCTCAGCAGCTCCACCTGCAGGGGAGATACAACAGGAGAGTCAGTTAACTCTGGCTGGAAAGTGGGCTGTTTTATCTAGTCCAGCTCACAACGTTGGTGCAAAAATCAACATTAAAATATGTATTGTAACACAATACGGGGGGGGGGTCAGTCTCCATCCAAGAATCTATATGCAATAAATCAACCCGCAGCTGATCGTAAAGCAAGTTCCTGGAGACTTAAAACCCCCTATAAGAATAGAGTGAGTTCTTTCCCGTCCCCCGGCCTAGCTGTGAAGAAGAAGAAAATCTCACTTACCAAAAAAGTTATCAAAAAAGGCAACAGGCACCTTGGCTTGCATATTAATTAAGGCATTTATTTAACTGCAAAGATTTCACAGTAATATTTCTCTAACTTAAAAATAATAAAGATCTTTTCCTCCTTAGTTACATATGAGTTACTAAGAGGCTACGCCTCTCCCTACTTCTATATTCTACATTGCTAAAGTGTCCAAGGAAAAGGACCAGGCAGAATCATTCTGATGGGAAAAGTCTCTCTTCCCCTTGTGCAGCTCTAACAGCTTACAGCAGGCATGTTCAAACTTCAGCCCTCCTGATCTTTTGGACCACAACTCCCAGAATTCCAAGCCTGTATTTCCAATGGTAAAGGACTGTGGGAATTGTGGTCCAAAACATCTGGGGGGGGCAAAGTTTGGACATGCCTGGCTTGCAGCCTGGGAGAGGCAGTCACACGTCTTCTCAGTCCATTCAGAGTCCACTTGCTGGTCTGCTCTAGCTATGTTTACATTCTTTAACGATTCTAAATCTAAAACGGAAGTTCACTAGCGCCTTAGAATTCACAGTTTCTTTATAGCCTTGAGGAAAAAGACTTCACTAATTCTAAATTACGTTACATGTATAAAAAGAGACGTCAAGGAAGGAGGGAAGCAATGGAGAAATAAGAGCAATACATTTCTGGAAAGGATCCTTAAAAAGCCCAGGAACAGCAGAAGAGTTCTGTGGTTTAGCTCTTTGGCTACAGAGCCAAAAGGTTGGGAGTTTGATTCCCCAATGGGCCTCCCTTAGAGGGGGGCCGGACTCTGTGATCCACAAGATCCTTTCCAATTCTCCAGTCCTAAGATGATGACGACAATGATGATGGCAGCAGACGGACATCAGAATTTGTTCTATCATAAGAACCTAAGAAGAGCCATGGTGGATCAGGCCAAAGGCCCATCGAGTCCAGCTTCCTGTATCTCACAGTGGCCCCACCAAATGCCTCTGGGAGCGCAGGAGACTAGATCTCTGTCTCCTAATCCCACTCCCCTGCATCTGGCCCTTGAGGTATCCTGGTTTTAAGCCTGGAGATGACACATCTCCATCATGGCTTGTAACCTGTGATGGACTTTTTTATCCAGGAATCTGTCCAATCCCCTTTGGAAGGCATCCAGGCCAGATGCCATCACCACCTCCTGTGGCAGGGAGTTCCACAGACTAACAACGCGCTGGGTGAAATAGTATTTTCTTTTGTCTGTTCTTACTCTCCCAGCCAGCAATTTGAGTGGATGTCCCCTAGTTCTGGTCTTTCATGAGAGGGAGAAGAGCGTCCCTCTCTATCCACTTGACTCATGCCCTGCATTCTTTTGTACGTATCAATGGGACCTTTAAAACCTGCTCATTTTAGAGTGGTTTGTGCTGCTTTGTTTTTCGCCAAACCATGGGTGGCCACTGCCCAGTCCTGCCTCCACCAGTGGCAACCTCTCGGAGGTAGCGCCTGGGCCTCCCTGCCCCCCCCTCGCCCCCGTCCTCTGGGTGCTGCCTACGAGTGGGTGCCTGCAAGAGGAGGCAGGGCTGGGAAGCGTCAAACACCTGTTCGGCCGGAAAACAAGCCTGCACAAACCTAGTGGTTCGTACCCATCTCTGTGCATGATGTCAAGACAGGCATGCTAACTGAGGTTGCAGATGCTGGCTTGCTGGTCTTGGCCTTTGCCAGGAGAGAGTTCAGCCTGCCTCCTCCTTCACGCCCCATGTGGGTCAGACCCAGCTTTGCAAGCTGTGGGGGGATTGCAGCTTCTTCCTAAGTCTGCCTTTTCTGCCCCGGGGTTTCCTCTGTGGTCCAGTTCGAGCTTCGTTCTGTTCCAAAGGCCTGGGGTGGGAGTGAGGCAGAAGCCGGTTTCTCCCCCACCGCCTGCCTTTCTTGCAATCCATCATCCTTTCTGGGGAGGGCAGGGAGGGCGGCAGAAACTTCCACCTGCCTGGGCTCCTTTTCGGAATCGACAGGGAGAGGCGAGCGCTTTAATCATTTGCAGCACAGGCCGTTCATCAACCTCATTAACATTTCATACTGCATTAATTAAGCCCCAGCGCATTAAGAAAATAGCAGTCAACCCCTTCAAGTGCTGAGTTATTATCTCAACCGGTGTGTCTGGCCCACCGAATGGTAGCGGGGGGGGGGGGGGGGGAGAGACCTTGCAAAGCCAGGGGCTGTTGCCACCTCTTTGGGCCTCCACCAGAGTCGGGAATAATTACTGGTGGGTCAGAAAGAGGACCAGGTGAGCCCCAGGAAGCCTCCCCCATCATCCCCATCCCCAGCCCAGCCAAGGCAACTCTTCCCTTATGGAAGGAAGCAGTTCAACAGGTTAAGCCTCAGAGTCCGATTGAGAGTGCAGCTTCCCAGGAGGTTGTTGAGGAAACAGCCATGCATCCCCCAAAAATCTCCACCCCATCCCTCTCATGGGTGGAGGGAGACGGGGAGGCATAAGAACCTAAGAAGAACCCTGCTGGATCAGGCCAATGGCCCATCTAGTCCAGCTTCCTGTATCTCACAGTGGCCCCACCAGATGCGTCTGGGAGCGCACGAGACTCGATCTTTGTCTCCTGATACCACTCCCCTGCATCATCTGGTCCTTGAAGGACCCCGGTTTTAAGCCTGGAAAGTACCCATCTCCATCATGGTTTGTAACCTGGGATGGACTTTTCCTCCAGGAATCTGTCCAGTCCCCTTTGGAAGGCATCCAGGCCAGATGCCATCACCACCTCCTGTGGCAGGGAACAGGTAAGATGCACGGTGTGGCAGGAAAGGGTCCACTGTTGCCCTGCAGCAGAGCTCACCTGTATGCCAGGTAAGTTCTCCAGATGCAATGCCGCCTCCTTCTCACCCAAAAGCAGGACACACTGGACCCAGCCAGGCAGGGCCTTCTGGAAGGAAGAGAGGGACTGATCAGGGTGGGTTGGGAGGTCACCATCCAGAAAGCACC
Source organism: Phrynocephalus forsythii (assembly GCA_029282475.1). Lineage (NCBI taxonomy): Eukaryota > Metazoa > Chordata > Lepidosauria > Squamata > Agamidae > Phrynocephalus > Phrynocephalus forsythii. Next base: position 130,808,496 of record JAPFRF010000005.1, on the reverse strand, counting down.
AGAACTTGAGTCCGAAAACACGACTCCTAATTTCCATCATCCTTCTTCCCCCGCATCCTGCAGTTCCCCCACTGGACAGAATCACAAATAACCAGGCATCATATCTGGCAAGCGGGGGCAACTTTTGATGTTTCTATCAAAGGAACGCCTTGTTTGACCTAAAAACCATCATCACATCCTGAAAGCAGTTTTAGGGTGATGGTCCAGCCAGCGGAAGGAGGGTCCATAATTATCTATAGAAGAGCAGGGCCAGTTTTCAGACCTGCTCATTTATTTCCCTTGAAATGCCTGGAACTCTTAGGAGGTGGACGGATCATGACAATTGAATATAACAGTGAAAGAAAGAAAAAGAAGTAATTAAGGGATAAATGTTGCTTAATGAATCAAAAATAAATTACTCTTTTCGAACAATCATTCATTTTCATTGCACAGAGCTGGAAATTTATGGTTTAATACTTAGTAAATTCATTTCAATGCAATTAAAACATTACATTTTCAAAGGATGCTACTTATTTCACACACACATTCAAAATCAGCCACAGATACAAAGTGCAGGGGAATTTCAGATTCTATCTTTCTATCTAGCTATCTATCCCTTCCTTCCTTCCTTCCTTCCTACCTACCTCTTTCTCCATCCCTTCCTTCCTTCCTTCCTTCCTTCCTTCCTTCCTTCCTTCCTTCCTTCCATCCATCTATCCATCTATCTATCTATCTATCTATCTATCTATCTATCTATCTATCTATCTATCTATCTGTCTATCTGTCTGTCTGTCTGTCTGTCTATCTGTCTGTCTGTCTGTCGGTCTGTCTGTTTCCATTTTTCACCCAATAGTAACTCCCAGGCCTATCACAAGCTCAGTTTTGTGCACTATAGAGTTGTTTTATATCCCTACTTAAAATTATAGTAGTGATGGCTAACTATGGCAACATCTACATATATTTGTTTAAATTAGCATATGCAACTTTAACACCAAAATTGCCTCTCCCATTTTTGTCATGGAAAGAGTGATCTCTTGTTTGGGGGGAGAAAGGTACAGGCCAAAAGAAGCCGTTCTTGGCATTTGCATCTTTGAAGAGAGATCTCCATGGCAACATGTAACAGAAATCACATCCTTAGAAGTGGGGATTCTGTTAAGGACTGAAAGGCCTCTGACTGTCAGTGCAGGTTTTCTCAGCTCCTTGCCTTGCAAACTAACCTGTTTTGTGTTGCGATTGGTCCTCAGGGTGTAAACACAGGCAGCCCTCTGAAAGTGATTGCGGAGGCACGCATACAGCTCTGTGAAATTGCTGCTACCCTCGAGATATAAGCCAGCTGTGATTTTTTAAAATTAAATAAAAAAACCTTCCTGATGTGTACCTTGTGCAAACGCGAGCCATGCCCCTTCCTCTTCCCACCCACCTGGGATTACCTGGATTGCTCTGAGGGCTGCCGAGAGGGAGGCAGAAGGCAGCTCCTTCCTGGCATCGATGAGAACCGTCCACCCCGTGTCCTTGGATTGCGCCCTGGAGGTCAGGAGAAGACATGGCCAAAGGAACTTTCAAACTGTCTTCTTAATGGCAGCAGCAGAATATTAAAAGTGGGCCAGCTGGAAACAAGGAGGAGAGGGCTCTGCAGGCTCAGGACAGGGTAGGATTAAGAAAAGAATTCTGATGAGCTTCCTCCGCAGCCACCACAATGGCTCCCTGGCCAGTCATGCCTGTTTCTTGAGAAACCTGCTCTGGCCACTGTGACACATTCCTTAGTGACCTACTGGCTGGACTACTGTAATGCTCTCTATGGGCCTTTTTACACGACCCCTAAGATCCGCTGGCCACTTAAATTCGGACCAGAGATCTTAGGGGTTCGTCACTCTTCCTCTGTCCCCACCCCCCTCCGCACTTCCTGGTTGCTGGCTGCATGAGGGGAGGGAGAAAAAGAGAAAGAAAAGAATGCCGCTCACCTCCGTTCTGCCTCTCGTCTCTGTAAAAGTAGCTCTTAAAGGGGCAGGAGCCAAAAAACAACAAACAGAAGCAAGGAGAGCCCCACACTCACTATCGTTGCACCGCATCAAAGATTTTTCACCTTCAAAGAGAAGGTACAAGAAAAGTGCGCTGGGTCGCGCTAAAGTGGGCGGGGTCGCACTTAATTGTCTGCAAACTCCGGAGCTGGTGGGGAAACATTTTTAAGTTCCGGAGCTTGCAGCCATTTGCAGCGGAGCTTAGGGGTCGTGTATAAACGCCCTATGTGAGGCTACTGATGGAAAGTCTCAGGAAACTTCAGTGGGTCCAAAACGCAGCAGCCAGACTGCTGACTGGGGCTGGTTACAGAGATCACATTACACCCCTACTAAAACAGCTCCAATGGCCAAGGAACCCATGAAAGGACCTTCTCGACAGCTGCCCCCAAGCTACGGAATGCCCTCCCGATTGAGATCCGCCTGGCGCCAACAATGATGAGATTTCGGCGCCAGGTAAAAACCTTCCTATTCCAGAGGTTTTTTAATTGATACAATATAGACTGTGCATCTTCTAATGGCAATTTTAGTGTAATGATTTTAGTGTAAGATTTTTTTTATTATTGCTTTGATTATTTATTGATACTGTAATGTTTAACTGTTTTCATTCTTTTTATTGTAAGCTGCCCAGAGACCTCTAGGTAGTGGGTGGCATATAAGTTGTAAAAATAAATAAAATAAAATAAAATAAATATAAGAAGCAGGCTTTAGATTTATGGAGTCCCTGTGAGAGAAGAGAGGCACGTCCGGTCTTAGAGGTGGCTGACTCACCTGGACAAGGAGCAAAAATAGAGGAGGAGGCGGGCGACCTCCTGGGATGACCCCGGGGTGCCCTGCCACACTCTGCCACTGGTGGTGATCTGGACGATGGGTCTCCCCAGCTTATCTGTGTTCCCTGGAGCCAGAAGACAAGAAAAAAGAAAGAATTGGAATGAATCTGATGGGACTCTCAGAGCCTGGGCTGAGTGGCTTTTCTGGACAACAGCTCTAAACACTGCCTGGGCCATCCCAAATAACTCCTCCAAGTTATGCCTGCCATCGACCTCTCGAATTTCACCTGGCAGTGAATTTGGTAAAAATATTTGACCATATCATTGTCTGTAGAAATAACCTTTATTTATTTATTTATTTATTTATTTATTTATTTATTTATTTATTCATTCATTCATTCATTCATTCATTAGTAGTCATCGTCTGTCCTTCCTTCCTTGCTTGCAGAATTTGAGTCATTATAGGCCCTTCTCTTCTGAATTTAATCCAGGCTTAGGGCACCCTTGGCATTCAACCGCCTAGGAAAATCTTAAGTCTACACATACAATTGAAACAAATGGGTACAAGTAGATAGCAGCATGAGTTAGAGCTTGTCTACATGGCCCCTTTTGGAGTGGGTGGACCCTCGTATAAAAAAACGGTTTGTATAATATAAAATCTGTACAACATAAAAACTTCCGGAGATAGGGGAAATTTGCTTAACAGAATCACCTATGGGGTGAATTCGGACAACATAAAAATGGTCACGAATAGGGATTAATCTGTTTTCAATACATTCCTATGGGAAATTTGTATAAAGGAACATTTGCTTAACATAATTTTATTTGGATCAAATTAATTCCTTTATACAAGGTACCACTGTTTTATTTCATTTATATGCTACCAATTGGGCCTCTGGATGGTGAGGGAGGAAAAGGGGAGGTTAAGGAGGACTTGGACATTGCAGAGAAATTGAACGAGTTCTTTGCGTCTGTCTTCACGACAGAGGACCTTGAGGTGCAGGATTCCGCTGCCTGAGCCGCCCCCTCTTGACTAAAGACTTAAATCAAATACAGGTTAAAAGAGAGGAGGTTTTAGGACTAATTGATAAATTGAGGATTAACAAGTCACCGGGCCCAGATGGCATCCACCCAAAGGGTTATTAGGGAACTGAGAAATGAAATTGCAGATCTCTTAACGGTAATATGTAACTTGTCTCTTCAACTAAGCCACAGTGCCGGAGGACTGGAGGATAAGGCCATCACACCAATTTGAGAAAAAGGAAGGAGGGGGACCCAGGAAACTACAGGCCCCAAGTTGGAATGGCCTCCCATCTGTCCCAGGGAAGATGGTGGAAGGCCTCATCCAAGAGAAAATCTTAAAACACATAAAAGAACAAACCTTCCAGAGAGAAAATCAGTAATGATGTTCTATAAGGTTTAAATCTTGTTTTACAAATTTTTTGAATATTTGAAAGGTCAACAGGCACGTGGATTTGGGTGAATCGGTGGATATAGTCTATCTGGATTTTCAAAAGGCTTTTTAACAGTAAAAAATAAACCAAAGGCTAAATAAGAAAATAAATAAATAAGGGGATAAGAGGGCAGGTCCTCTTATAGATTGAGAACTGGTTGAGATCCAGGAAACAAAGAGTAGGTGTCAATGGGAAATTTTCACAATGGAGAGAAGTAAAAGCGGTGTGCCCCAGGGCTTCCGGTCCTGGGAAGGGTGCTTTTCAATCTGTTCATAAATGACCTGGAGACAGGGATAAACAAATTATCCAAGTTTGCAGATGACACAAAACTTTTCCATGTGGTAAAAACCAGAGAAGATTGTGAAGAGCTCCAGAAGGATCTCTCCAAACTGGGGGATTGGGCTGAGAAATGGCAAACCCTTCAAAATGTAACCAAATGTAAAGTAATGCATATTGGCTCAAATCCTTCCAAACTTCATCTATCAACTCATGGGCTCTGAGTTATCCGTCCAAAACTGGATCAGGAAAGAGATCTTGGTGTGTTGGTGGACAGCTCCATGAAGGTGTCTCCCCAATGTAATGGCAGCACAGAAGAAGGCCAATTCCATGCTAGGGATTATCTAAAAAATGGGGATTGAAAATAAAACAGCCAACATTATAATGTAATGTTATACAAAAGAGGTAAAGTCAAGGCCCCACCTGGAGTATTGTGTACAATTCTGGTCACACGCATCTCAAGAAAGACATAAGTGGAACTGGAAAAGGTGCAGAAGAGAGCGATTCTAAAATGATTACTGGGCTGGGGCACCTACCCTTTATGAAGAAAGGCCAAAACAATTGGGCCTCTTTAGTCTGGCAAAAACCAATTTGGTAGGGGGATATGATTGAGACATACAAAATAATGCAGGGTATGAGAAAAGTGGATAAAGCTCTCCTCCCTCTCTCAAAATACCAGAAACTGGGGACATCCACTCAAATTGAGTGCTGGGAGAGTAAGAACTGACAAAAGAAAATATTTTTCACCCAGTTCATACCCGTTTATTAAGTCTATGGAACTCCCTGCCACAGGAGGTGGTGATGGCATCTGGCCTGGATGCCTCTTAAAAGGGGATTGGACAGATTCCTAGAGGAAAAGTCCATCACGGGTTACAAACCATGATGGAGATGTGTAAACATCGAATGGCTTTAAACCAGGGTACCACCAGCTTCAGGGCCAGATAACAGGGAGTGGTATCAGGAGACAGATATCTGAGTGTCATAACGCTCCCAAATGCATCTGAGCCTATTCACTTGCCAGATGAGATACAGGAAGCTGGACTAGATGGGCCTTTGGCCTGATCCAGCATGGCTCTTCTTATGTTCTTATGTTCTTACCTCCCACATCCCCACCCATTGCCCAACTCACAGTGAAGGGCTGAAATTCTACTCCAACCCTTCCCTGAGGCAAGGGGGGAAGGCGTTACTGCATATGGATCCAACCAGAACGGATCCAACCAAAGCCCAACTCTCTCGGGAAGGTGCAGGAAGGGGGCGGTTTGGTTTGCTCCAGTGACTGTACTGTGTAATGATCATAAACTTAGAATGAAGTTCCATGTTTGATTACCAGACCAAACGGACCTCAAAACTCTTGTTGTGTTGTTTTATTTTATTTTAATGGAAAAATATTGATTGATTGATTGATATTACCTGGCAGAGACACGACCCCAGAAGATAACAGCTCAGGACTCAGCGATTCCCACTGAATATGCCCCCAAGGGTCAGGTGCTGGAGGGAGGAATTCTTTCAGCAAAGCATCTGCGCTGGAAGTGTTCTCCAGCTCACTTTCTGTGATCTTCAGAGTTGGGAGTTCGGAAAACCCGACATCCACCGGGCTGGTACCTAGGCAGAGGAGAAAGGGGATAAAAAGACAGAGTGGACAGAGACGCTCTCTAGCCTGACTACTACCCAAAGACTAGGCCTCTATTTAGAAGACCCCCCACAGCCAGAATCTACTATCCCGGCATTCATGCCCTGTTGTGGATCAGAAACCGCCTTGGGTCCTTTTCCAAGGAGAAAGGCAGGGTAAAAATACTCTAAAATAAATAAATAAATAAATAAATAAATAAATAAATAAATAAATAAATAAATAAATAAATAGTCAACTGGCTGCAATTAGTTATGCAAATCTTGCATGAACACAGATAGGATTTTGATGCCAAAAATCACTACTGGACAGCTCAGTGGTTGAGGTCTCTCGCTAGCGGAGTCAGCGGTTGGGAGTTTGATTCCTTATTGTGCCTCCTATGTATGTATGTATGTATGTATGTATGTATGTATGTATGTATGTATGTATGTATGTATGTATGTATGTATGTATTTATTTATTTATTTATTTATTTATTTATTTATACATACTTTAATCCAGATTGTTTAGTATTGCACTTTTCATGTCCTCTTTGCAGCATCCTGTGTTAGAAATCGGCTGACTTGCCTCTGATTTCTTCCTTTCTTTTTATTATTGTGCCTTCATTTCACAGGTCTTATCCCTTGTTTATTGGTTGTGAATTAAATAAGGCTTCATCTCTTATCATCTAAAAAGAGACCTTATTTTTAAGGGTTTGTAATCCCATGTAGGTTAATAAGTGGATATATTTCATTAGCTAAACACTGAGAAAGCATTGAATGTAGAAGAGCTTTCTTTGCCATGATAAATTTTGCTTGCTTCCATCCATCCATCCATTCATCAGTTCCTTCCTTCCTTCCTTCCTTCCATCTATCCATCCATCCATCCATCCATCAGTTCCTTCCATCCATCCATCCATCCATCCATCAGTTCCTTCCTTCCATCCATCCATCCATCCATCCATCCATCCATCCATCCATCCACCCATCCATCCATCCATCCATCCATCCATCCATCCATCAGTTCCTTCCTTCCATCCATCCATCCACCCATCCATCCATCCATTAGACATGGGCACAACTTGGCGAAATTGTCGTTTCCGTTTTCGGATATCGTTTCCGTTACGTAACGGAAACGGTAACGACAATTAAGCTGTCAGAACTCGAACTCGAACCGAAAAAAGAAAAATTGGGTCTGATTTGTCATTGTCATTCCTGGCATCGCGCGGCAATCGCGCGATGCCAAGTGGCACAGAAAAAAGTTTTAAAAATTTAAAAAAACCCAATTCCCGGCCAAAAAAGCAGGCGAAAATATGCCTGCCTGAGGGCACCTACCAGAGGGGTGGTTTCTGGGAGGGGGTTTCCCCAGCCTTCCCTCCCCTTCTGTCCTGGGCTGCTGGTACCGGGCTGGGAGGGGGCATCCTCGGCGTCTCCATTTGCCATGCGGTGCGGGGGGATCCAAAATGGCGTCCGCAATAATTTTTTTTGAAATCGTGGTCCAAAAAACCACCAAAGCACCACAGAAACATGCGAAAATTAGCTAGTAGCAGCAGTGGGTTTTTTATAGCAGTAAAAGGTCGCACTGATTTGATTTAATTTATTTTTATTTTTATTTTTTTACACCTGCGCAATGATGGGCTGGCCATGGGATGGGACCATGCAAATTTTTGAACCCATTCTACCAATCACATGGCCAGGTTTTGACGGACACTTCTGGATGTGCAAGAGGGCATAAAAAGGCGAGGCACTCCCAGAAGAGTCGCAGTCCCGGCTTGGATGTGGGTGGGAGAGGGCTGTGTGTAGCTGGCTGCTGTGCTAGACTAGTTTCGATTTCGCGGAGCCTTTAGATTTCAGTTAGGCAGGCAGGAAGGGAATTGATTCAATTGAATTTTTAGGAAATAATAATAATTTCTTTCATTCTCTGTCTGCTGTGGGGAATAGCAACGCAGTTTATTCTTTGTTAGGATTTCTTTTCTGATAGTGCTTCAGGGGGGGGAGGTTTGAGTGGGAGGGGAGGTGTGGATTTATTTTAAAAAATTCATTTGCTTGGTGGCAAGCCAAGGTCCTTTCATACCCTGCCTGCAGCTCTGCTGTGGGTGCACTACCCACTTTGTTTGCAATAAAAATTGCAATTGCTTTATTCGATGCAGTCTTGTGCAGCAAGTCAGTTTAAAGTGTTTTCCGCCTGCTCTGGGTCATTGCAGGACCCGTGCCCGCCGCCGCCCGCACGCCTGCCGCCCGCCACCCACGCGCCTGCCTGCCCTCCCCCTGCTGCTGCCGCCGCCCGCCCATGCCCATGCCCCCGCCCGCCGCCTAGGGCGCAAAAACACCTAGCGCCGGCAGGACGCCACTCGCTGGGACGTCAAATCATGCGAAATCGCGGCGGCGGTAACGACAAACGACACGACAAAATGACAAATTTTAAAAAAATTTCACGAAAAACGGAAACGAGCCGAAACGGACCCGTCCTGAAAAATGACAACTCGGGAAAAAAAAATTTTTTCTGGTCGTGCCCATCTCTACCATCCATCCATCAGTTCCTTCCATCCATCCATCCATCCATCCATCCATCCATCCATCAGTTCCTTCCTTCCCTCCCTCCCTTACCTTTCCCCACAGCGGCCTTTCCACGGCCCATTCTGGGAGAGCAGACATTGAGGTTCTTTTTCCGAGGCCCTTCGTGCCCTTTGCCAGCCTTCTCTGGCGCCAAGAGACCACCCCCGGAGGAGCTTGGCTGGCGATGACCTTTCAGGAGAGAGAACTTATGGCCGGAAGCAGGGCCGTCCACAGGAGACTTGAGAACCTTCCAGTGCCCTGGCTTGGAAGACTCCTCAGCTTTCCCATCCTTGTGCGGATGCTCTGGGGGTGACCCCTCATGAGGCATAGCCTCTGCGCTTTCCAAGGGGGCGACCTGTTGGGCCACATCGATCTCCTCCAAGATGGCCGCCATTAATCCTGAGCTGAAGCTGACAGGGTTCTTGAGGGCAGCCACATACGACTCACGATGCCGACATCTCAGCTCATGGGCTTTGGGGTCTTGGCTCAGTTTTCTCCTCAGACAAGGTGTGCAGGGGCCCTCCTCTGTGTCTGAACCCTTCTCACAACTCCAGCTTTCTAGGGCCACCACGCCATCTCCATTCACACAACCAAGACCTTTCTTGGTCCCGGGTGGCGTGTTTCCCCGAAGGTGTTGTTCGGCAGCAGACGGCATCTCAGCCTTGGCGGAAAAGTCCACTTGATTACCTTCAGAAAACCCAAGGAGATTCACATACTCCCCTTCCAGGTTCTCACTGATGATATCGCAAAGACTTGGCATGACAAACAAGGTGGATCTTCTCCAGGATCCTTGCTCTACCTTGATGAGGCCAGGATACTTGCTCTGGGTGGGACGCCAACTCCCATCGGTGGTGCTGCCACCTTCGCTAGATCCCAACATGTTGTTCTCCTGTTGCTGAGAATCCAGCTTGCTGAACACCTCAGGGCAGCAAGAGGATCTGGGCTGCTCCGAACGTCCGATTTTGGGCACATCCACAAATTCCGGAGCGGCTATTTTGCCCCACGGCATGGGGACGATCCCATTTCCGGTGGCCACCAAGCACGTCCGCAGCGCGGGCCGGTCCAAGTCTTGGTTGATTTCCTCCAGCCACTCCTTGGTGAAGAGGAAAGAGCAGGAGGCTTCGGGGATGGGGATTTTCTCCACCGTGGTCAGATCCTTGGAGAGGCATTTCACTACCAGGGACGCCGACTGCTCCCCGCAGGGCTCAGCTTGGAGGTAGAAGTCCCCCGGACGTAGGAGGAGGGGGTTCAGTGGGCCAAGGTGGACCACCACTTTCTCATGGAGACACAGTGGCCAGCCCTCGTGGAGGAAAACACAGCTGACGTACGGAGCCTGTTGAGCAGAGAAGGAACGATGCAAGACCTGGATGGAAGCACTTTTCATTGGCTAACCTCCCAAAATGCAAAGGGAAGAAATTCCCTGAGGGCAACACTCTAAAGGGAACATGCTAGTTTTAACCCATGGGTCCTCAACCTAAGGCCCTGGGGCCGGATGCGGCCTCCCAAGGTCCTGAATCCGGCCCCTGGGACCAATTGCAACCCCCCACCTACCCCCTGTTTTGTGAGCAAGCCAACCTCCGCGGCTGCTTTTGGACTGTGATCCGGCCCCCAGTGGTGTCTGGGTGGTGGTGGACCGGCCCGCTGTTTGAAAACTTTGAGGACCCCTGTTATAACCCATAAAGCCCTCAGTGGCTTAAGCTGAAGCGATCTCAAACACCGCCTCTTCCTCAGCCTATTAAGACCATCAGAGGAAGCCTTTCTCTCCATCCCAACACCTTCACAGCTGCATTTGGTGGAGACCCAGGACAGGGCCTTCTCTGTTGCTGCTCCCAGCCTCTGGAACTCCCTCCCACTGGAGACCAGACTGGCCCCATCTTTGCAGTCCTTCCTCAAGCAGGCCAAGACCTTTCCCTTTTGGCAGGCTTTCCCCGAATGTCTGTCTGCCGAAGGTTTTTTTTAAAAAAAAACAGATTCTTATACCATACTACGTTGGATGGGTTTTCATGTTTTTCACATGGTATTTCTTTGATTCTTTTTAGCTTCTGTGTACTCACTGTTATTTGCTTCTAATAATGGAAACTGCTTTGGGTCCTTCTTAAGGAGAAAGGTGAATGAATGGATGAATGAATGAATGAATGCATAATACTTGGATAGTTCTCCCTGGGCAGATTAGGAATTGATCTCATCTAGTACAAATTTAAAAGAAGAGAAATCCTGGGAAAACAGTCCTCCAAGTCACCAGACCCCATAGGAAGAAGAACTAGGGGACACAAGAAAATGGTTTCAATTAGGGATGGGCAAGGAATGAAAAACGAAATGCTGTTTCATCATTTTGTTTTTAATAGACGGAACAAAACATTCGTTTTCCCCTTGAAATGAACCATTTCGTTCCATTGTTTTCAGGCTCCGGCTGAGCTATCAATGGCTGGAACCCTTTAAACCTGGCCCAGTCAGTACCCGGGGGCCATTGACAGCTCGGCAGAAGCCCTCTGAAAATGCTTGGAAGGGCAGCGCGATCACCGAAACTGCCCTCCCGAACATTTTCTGAGGGGTCCTGCCAAGCTGTCAATGTCTGGACCCCTTTAAACCTAGCCCACTTTAAACTGGGCCAGTTTTAAAGGGGTCGAGTCGATAATAGCTCAGCAGGAGCCCTTTAAAAATGGCTCCCAGAGTCCCAGGCACCAAATCTGGTGCCTCTAGGACCCAGTGGATCCATTTCGTTTCGTACGAAACTTTTAATTTTTTTCGTAAGAAATGAAACAAAACATAACTGGATGAGCACGAAACGAGACAAAACGAAACATTATTTTTTCCATTTCGTGTCCATCCCAAGTTTCAACCAGAAGTGTCTGCTCTAATGCATTACGCGGCCCTTTTCTTGGTTAAATCCAGAGGTAGTCTTTACAGAAGCTTCTTTCCCAGCTATGTACCCTGATACAGCGACAGATTAAATAATGTTTTTAATAAAAAAACAACAACAATTAATTGACTTCTGCCGTATCTAAAGCTTTGATGAAGAACACACATGGCCTTGGCTGAAAACGTTTCATAAATATGTGTCTCTTTGAGAGCAAGATGCAAAGGAAAAAAACAGAGGAACCGTCTGGGTGATTTAGGATCCAAGAGAAGCGTGCTCTGTTGCGCAGCTTTCCATCATCTTGGCGGGGTGATGCCAGAGAAGCTCAACATGGGGCCCAATCCTCCCTGGGCTATTCACCCTCCCGAGGCAAGGCAGGGCAGCCCCAAACCCAGAGGGCAGGCCCCTTGCGAGACAAGAAACCTGGGTCGGTCGGTCGGGACTTACGCAGGCGGCCTGCCTCACATGCTCCAGGAGGCGCTTGGAGGGGATGAGGAAGTCCAGGAGGCAACAGAGGCCATCGCCCTGGTACCTGGCCTCCAGGACGCGGAAGAGCTGGCTCAGGACGGTCGGGGCTGTGATGTCAAACGGAGGGAAAAGTCCCGAGAGGGTGTTCTGCACAGCGGCGTCGAGAGACTGGGGGTCCTGTTGGGGAGGAGAGAGCTCAGTTAGAAGGCAGAACCATCCATGATGAGTGGGAAAGGCAGGAGCCAAGGAATCCTGTGTCCATCTTTGAACAGGTTCATCCAGGGTTGCCCCAGATCAAGGGCAGAGGTCTTCCCATTGAGCTGGATCTCACCTGTCCTACCTGGCCTGCACCTCAGCACCCTCCCCCCCCCCGATTAACCCACTGCTGTGCACCAGGTTTCTCTTTGGTGGTTACTTCAGGTCCGTTTTGTCTCTGTTAGTGTTGCGCTTAGGAGTGGTACAAAAAATGTTACTTCATGTCCATCGTGCAACTACTGAAATTTGTCTCAACCACGCCCCCGGAACGGGTGCTAAGCGCGACAATCCTGTACCTGGTGCTGGGGCAGGGTTTTCCCTTGTCACTCTTTGTTCCTGCTTTCTGTTCCAAGACAAGACACCGTGCAGTAACGACTGTCACGCAACAAAACATTCGTTCCTCTCAAAAACTGTGTCCAGGTGTTTTTGTGTGTGTGTGTGTGTGTGTGGTTTTTTTGGAATTTTCAGAAGCGAAATATTGAAAAAGAATTTTTTAAGCCCAAAACAAAAAGGAAAAAGGAAGCTAGACAAATTCAGTGTTTGTCACGGTACAAGACCGTGAGGTAACACTTGTCACAAGACAAGTTATCACGACCATGGGAACACTGAAACAGGGTCAAAACCACACGATTGTGACAAAAACTGTCACGGTACAAAACTAGTCGCGGAACAAAGAAGGACGTGAAGTAACTGCCTTTCTGGTGGCCAGCAGGAGAAAACCACCGATCTGTGCCACAAACACAGGTGCAAACACAGGTCTTAGGATGCAGCGGTGTGGGTGCATGACTTGAACACTCCCAGCAAGTGGGTGGGTGTAGCGGCCACACAGCTAAAAGCACAACCAGCTGCTCAGAGGGGTACACAGAAGGGGGAAGGGAACCACCTTTCGAGAAAATTAAATCTGTAAGGTTTCTTCCCTCAAATGCAAAGCAACCCAGATGTTTCCCACTGGCTTGCTTTCCCTCATTCGCCATCCTCAGCCTTGCTAATCCATACAGAATCCGCCTCTGAATGTCTGCTCTCGGCTGACAAAGGGGGCTGCACGAAGACCGATTTGCAAGGAATTGCTTGAATTTCCGAAATGGGGATTTGGAGTTTCTCGCTTCTTTTGACCTTGCTTATTCCTACCTAAGCTAGGAGTCATCCGGGGTGAATTCTACTTCCTGATGAACCCACTTCAGTGTCTGCAACATCTGTATGTAAACGGTAACTCCTATGAAATATTGGTGTAGCACAAAGGGGTGGGACTACAAAAGAGCAGAGCTGTGAATAAGAGATGTGCATTACAAAGAGCAGGAGAGATGTAGGGACTGAACATGCTGTCGCCACCTTAGAATGATAAGGCCCTTGCCAACTTGATCTAGGTATTCCTATATGTTTACATGGTGAATCCACATAGTGAATTCAGGAATATGCAGCTCAAATGATATTTTACTCCAGGGTTTTGAAGACTCTCCATATAGAGCAGGTTCTCTACATACGTGTAGCCTGCATACTGTAATTAAACTGTAAACCGCCCAGAGACTACATGAAGTAGTATGGCTCAGTATATAAGCAGAACACATTGCTTTCTTTTATACCCAGCAAAACTGAGGAGGGCCGCGTGGATTTTGGTCTGAATTGGCATTCAAAAAGACACTTGGTTTACCGGGCTGCAAGCAACCTCTGGATCGGTACAGTTGCCAAGGCCACGGGAGCACACATTGTGTTGTTTCATAATTGCTCGTGTTTTCTGTTGTATAATCGTGAAACTGTGCTTGCAGAGCTTATCTCAGTAAACAACAGAACCTACAACTCTTTTACAGCCAACATTAACTTTTATTAACTACAGGAATAGATATATCTTCAATGAATTTGTTAATAGAGAGCAAAGATGGCCAACCTGTACCCCTCTAAATGGTGTTCCTATACAATAATTCCCATCAGCCTTAGGCAGCATAGCCCATGACGAGCAGGGGTGGGTGTTGTGGTCCACCAATCTGAAGAGTTACAAGGTTTGTTCAGATATGTTCAGTATGAGATAAATACTGTGGCCTGAATCCAGTT